>JAJONS010073050.1:0-18634 GCA_029582315.1 Solanum tarnii x Solanum tuberosum
AAACATTTTAACTCTTGGGAATACTTAGTTCCCATATAATCTTTGAAGAATGAACTTTACTCTTACACTTTACTGAAAACTAGCTCAAAGGCTCTTTTAAAAATCTCAGTTTCCTTTCTTGTTTAAATGTGAAAATATTTACTCTATGGGAATACATAGTCCCATTATACTCTTCTGAAGAAATGCACTTCAAACTTTACTCTTTACTCAACTCAAAACTCATGTCTTAAAACAAAGTTTAAAACATTCGTAAAAGACTTTTGGAAAACTTTATATACTTCTCTTAACTTGAATCTTGACTTCTCTTGACTTGACTCTTAACTTCTCTTGACTTGACTTTTAACTTTCCTTGAATTGAATTATGGATTCAAGGATTGTGATTTGTGATAGGAAAGATCTCATGATGTTTAGGAATTAGTTTAGATAGCTAAACATGAGAAATGATCAAGAAATCACTGCATGGAAACTAGTTCGCAACGCAGAGGTGTATTTAAATTTTGGTCGCGAAAATACTTTTTGAGACCGAACGGTCCGTGACCGCTCCGCGACACGAAGAGATTTTTCTCAAATCTGAGAAGCAGGTCCGCGACGCAGCCCTACTGCCCAGATTCGCCCGACTTTTTGCTTCTTTCGTTTTCCTATCCCAATTCACCTAAACTTGACTATTCTTCTCAATTTTTATTTAGATTCAGATACCCAACATATGTACCCATGAACCTAATTCAAAACAAATCTAAAAATAGACGTAAAGATCTCAGAAACATCTCAATTCAGCCGAATTCAAGAATGGAAAACAAATTCGAGAACACCATTCAAGATTCATCAACTTTCAACTTTCCAGAACAAACTTCGCTGAAATAAACATGTTTGGCGCGTGGGTGAACGAACCCAACGCTATGGAAGACTCACATACTTCGAAGGGATAACGCCTTGATGAAATTCACGAGCCTAGCTTCAAAAATGACGAATTTTGCTCATTCTCCTCTTTTCTCCTCTTGTGTTCTATCTCCAAAAACCCTAGCGCAAATCTCCAATAGCCTAAACTTAACCAATTCAGTTTTGAATCATAATTAATTCACCAAAAACGAATTAAAATAATAGGGTATGGAAATGACCAAAACACACTTTAAAAATCCGGATTGGACATTTCCTTATTTGAACAACCTAACTTCTAAAGGGCATATGTCACTCATACAAACTCGAAATCGCGCAAACTCAGTGGCGTTGTAAAGATTATTCCCATATATTTCCTACAATATCTGGAAACACATCTAACTCATCTTGAGCTAGGAGTTATGGTCATTTGAGTTGATCAAAAACTTTAACTTAACTTAACTTAGCCAATTTTCCAGATTTTTATTATTTCCGAAAAATCACTCTTTCTAATTCTGGCTCTTTCTAGTTCTTTCAATTTGTGAGATGTTACAACTCCCATAATTTTTATCATCATAACCTCTGAAATAATTAACAGTCATATTCATGAAATTATTTGTTATTCATATTATAGTACTGTAAATAGAACCATTGTAAGATTTTGGAGAAACGATCACATTAGTCTTTTAAATTGTTATGTTTTCAATACTTCTGAGAATGGGTGATCAACTTGTGGGAATGGATGTCGACAAGAGCTTGAAAGATTGTGTATTATTGATTAAGATGTAGGAATAATGTTGCTTTTTTTGTAGTTCTCTTTATAATTTCTCTTTGTTTTGTATTTTATATAAAAAATTTATTGTGTCAAGTTTATATTTAATTATGATATTCTGTGCGGCCTTACAAATTAAATATTCTATAAAATATAATGAGGATGTATCAAAAATATGTTGTCTATAGAACGAACATTATAGTTTGAACAAGAAAAAGAAAGCTTTGGATAGTTCAAACTTTTGAAAAAATATATTTTTGAATTTCTTCAGCAAAAAATTATGATAGGATATGTTTTACTGCGCAAATTGAGGAGCTAAAATTGGAGGACAAGTTATAACTTGGAAAAAATCATACTCAGTGGCGGAGCCACAATAGTAGCTATGAATTCCATAAAATTCAATAGATTTGACTCAAAATTTATATTTATGTTAAAATTTTAGTAAGTATACATAAACAATCTATTTAAAACTCGATAATAAAAAGATTATGATCCAAATCTATTAACTTAACATCATAGTTGTGCCTCCACTCACATTATAGGTCATTAAGATATAATAATGATAATATTATTTCAATTTTATATTTAGATATTATCGAATTTTATAATTCAAAAGTGTAAAGTTTTAAAGATTGAAATAAACTAGATAAAATCCACCTTTGCATATCATCAAGACTATTTGTAGTAAATATAAAAATGACTTGATGAAAAGTACCATGTGTAGCCATTGGATTTGAACACATTTGATTCATATTTCTTATTGTCATTAGCTGACCTGGTGATGCATTTTTCTTTCCATCGCGAACTTCAACTAGTAAAGACACAAAATTATAATTCAACATAAATAGAAGAACAAGAGGAAGAAAATATATCATTTGATAAACCTAAATTGTTCTAAAATATTTCATACCATCACTTTCTGAAGGAATTGTTGCCTTTATTGAAGAGACAATAGAGCGTGAAGAAACTTTCCCACAACAAAAAATTATGTTCAAATTCAATCTCCTCATTTTTTTGTGTTACGGTGGATAACTTAATACGGCATGTTAAATGATATCCTTGACCAAAATAAGGAGGAATTGACACGTACATAAAATCTTTAGATTGAATTGACATATTCTAGCTATACAAAAATATTTAGCAAATAAAAGCCTAAACAATTAGTATTTAATAGTAGTGTGTTGTAGTCTGCATAAAAATAGGAGAGATAATTTCTATTCATACCTATCTCTCTTTTTAAATTATTTATTATTTAAAATAGTAAAAGATATGTATCATCATCTCTCTTTTCTAACTTTCAACTATTTCTCCTTAGAATTCTCAAAAGGTTATTCAAAAGTATATCTCTCCATAAAATTAGTAAAATATATTTAATTATGACTATAGCTTATTTTAAAGGTATTACTGCTAATCCACCATCTTCAAATTATTTTTTCAACTGTTGCTTTAAGTTATGGTGAGAAACTCAATCTATATTTACTTAATAAATCTGTGTACACTTATTTGCATTTGTATTCATTGACCCGTATTCCTCTAATAGATTGACATACATTTGTGTTGCATACATTCTCCTGTATATATTAATAAATTTGTATTCATTTGTTTCCATTAGTATCTTTCATATTTTATGTAGGTATACATTGCTATGTACTGATCCAGCAAATTTATATGTATTTGTTTAAATCAAAATTGATATTCATTTTTTCATATTTACTTAACAAAATTTGTATATATTTACTTAAATAGAGATTGATATTCATTGATATACATTGGTCATTACTCGTCTAATAAAATAGGTATTGATCTATTTGCATTACTATTTTTATTATTTTACATCATTATATATTGATTTATATTCATCAACAAATTTGTAAACATTTGTATGAGATAGAATAATGTTCATGATCAAATTCAATAATTTATATAACTATCATAAATATATTAACTAAAATAGAAGTATCAAAATTAAAACACAAAAGAAAGTTAGTATATCATATAATTTTGATAATAGGGGTAAAAAAAGGTTAAAAACTATAGAAAATGGACTAAAATAACTATGAACGGGAAACACAATGACTCAACTAAAAAAATATAGCAATTTTTTTACCTTTAATAAGCCTACAAAAGTAAGAAATAATTATCATTTAATTTTTATTTTTTTGCTAATATTAATGAGAAACTTTGGTTGGAATTAGAAGATGTCACAAACCTGACCATCGTGATTGGCACCTATACTAACCCTCCGGTGGGAGAACCATTTATACTAATTAGCTAACCAACTTAATCAAAATACTAAGGCATTAAAGTCAGGGAAGGAAGTTAAATGCTAAGAAAAGAAAGAGGGAGTTCCCATAAACTCCAAACCAATAGTCTAACAACTAAACAAAATGCGGAAAATACGCCTAGAAACTGAAAGTCAATGTACCAAATCATCTAAAGATCAACCGTAAGTCTAGACAAGAAGGGGTACAACCCCAAACTAACATAAAACTAACTAAAGAATTAGTCTAAGTCCGAATTGTGGACATAAACAGAAAAAGAACTAATGGAAGCCCGGATGAACTGGCTCACCCTTGAATTCGAACGATCACTGATCTTCTAAGCGAGGTCTGTCAATAGCCGCCTGATGATGCCATGTACTCAACAAAGAAAGAGCAAGTGCAGTATCAGTACACAACCATAGTGTACAGATAGGATCAGGCGGCTATCCCACTAAGTGCAACATATATAAGTCATTACAACATAATAATAACATGCATGCACCGAAGATCTACAATATCAACATCATTTACGAGCAATGTACAATTTCACATTTCTCAAGATATACAGTTATGTCAAGTCAATAGTCCTCTCATGGAACCCACACCCAAACTGTTAGCATACTGAAACGTGGTACCCGATCCAATGTTTATGCCGAAACGTGGCAACTGATCCCACATTTATGCTAAAACGTGGCACCTGATCCAAGTTAGTGTGTTAGAACGTAACACCTGATCCATTCAACAAGCCACAGTCACAATCACAAGAATATTCTCATAATCATACAATCAAGTCATGATTTATGGCATACATTATTCATCTATCTCATTTACAACTAGTGTGATCAATAATGCAACATTCACATACATACCCGCATCATAATGAAGCAAGAACGAACATACATTACACAACATAAAATCACACCCATCACCCACCTCGAAACAAGCTTGAATTCTCTAAGAAACTTGATTCTTCCCTCTTCAGATTCGTTCCCCTTGTTCTTGGTCTACAAACAATCAATATAGTGCTAGGATTAATAAACAAGACTTAATTACTCGGAATAAAGTCAACACTATCAACCCTAGATCAAACCCTTAATCCCCATACCTAGATTTGGGCTTTTCGCACCATAATTTCCAGATAAAAAACCCTCCCCATCGATAATTACGCACTAGATTATATTCTACGGATTGAAAAACAGATTTGGGGAGTGAAAATCTTACCTTTAGCCTCAAGAATTGTGGAAAACTTTCAAGAAACCCCCTGGGTTCATTCCTTATCTCTCAAGTTTGAAAATTGCAGAATAAAATGTTTTTGGGGTTTATTTCCGACTTTAAGTCGTGTTTGTCCCACTATGGCAGCACCCGACACGTTACAGCGGCCCCACCCTGGCAGAAAAAATCTCGCATCAACGACTTCCACGGAACTAGTGAGAAAATTTAATAATGACAAGATCCCCATATCACAACACACCTTCAACCAATGACACTCAGAAACTATCATTTCACGCTAAGATCAATTTCGGGAGTTCTACTCGCCCGAATTCAATTTCGTGAAGTCGTATGGGTTCCTTAACGTCTTAGCTATCTAATTATGTGATCAAATTCATAATTATATCACCCATTTGCTACCATATTTCCCTAGACTTTAATGACTCTGATTTCATCCAAATCTAGACTAGGTTGGGAAATTCTAAGTTACTACGAAAAAGTTTTCCGACCCAAAAATTTTCCCCGTTGGCTTTTCTACAACGATGGGAACTGGTCGTTACAATAGATACCAATTTACCCATCACTCGTCCCCAAGTGACAAACTTAGGGAAAATAGGCTAAAGAAGGAATGGAGTAGTGCCTAAATCGACGAACAATTGGGGATACTTGTCTTGCATGTCTTTTTCGGTTTCCCAAGTAGCTTCCTCAACTGGATGATACTTCCATTCAACTTTCACGGACTTAATCTCCTTGGTCCTAAGCTTTCATACATCACGATCAAGAATTGGAATCAGTTTCTCCTCATATTGGAGGTCTTTGTCTAACACAACTGAGTCCCAGTTATTGATATAATCCCCGTCACCATGATATTTCTTTAACATGGACATATGAAATACTGGATGAACTCCCGATAGGATAGGAGGTAAAACCAATCTATAAGCCAGTTGCCCTACACATTCAAGAACTTCAAAGGGACCAATATATTGCGGACTTAGCTTGCCCTTCTTGCCAAATCTTATCAACCCTTTCATTGGTGATACCTTAAGAAGAACATTCTCAGCAGTCTAAAATGTCATGTCTCTTACCTTATGGTCTTCATACTTCTTCTGTATACTCTGGGCTGCTAAAAGTTTGTTTTGAATACTCCTAACCTTCTCTTGAGCATCCTTCACTAAATCGACCCCCAAAGGTTTCACATCTCCGGCCTTGAACCATCCTATGGGTGATCTACATCCCTTCCCATATAATGCCTCAAACGGAACCATATCAACGCTGGAGTGATAACTATTATAATAAGAAAACTCACACAAAGGTAAGAACTAATCATAATGCCCTCCAAAATCAGTCACACATGCCCTCAACATGTCTTCTAACACTTGAATAGTCCTCTATGACTTCATGTCCGTCTGTGGATAGAAAGCGCTACTAAAAGTCAGTTGTGTGCCCAATTCATCATTTAATTTCCTCAAAAACTTGGAGGTGAACTGCGTACCACAATATGAGATGATAGAAAGGGGCACCCCATGCAACCTCACTATCTATAACAACCTGATTTCCGTCATCAGGGAAAAGTCAATGGGGAAAGAATTGGGGCTAGAAAACTTTTTCGTAGTAACTCTGAATTTCCCAACCTAGTTTAGATTTGGACGAAATTGAAGTCATTAAGGTGTAGAAAAATATGGTAACAAATGAGAGATCTATAAATGAATTTGATTGCATGAGTGTATAGTTAATTCGTTAAGGATCCCGTACGACTTTAAGGAATTGAATTTGGGTGAATAGAATTCCCGGAATTGATCTTAGCGTGAATGGTATTTTCTGATCGTCGTAGCTTAAGGTGTGTTGTGAAATGAGAATTTTGGAATTATTGAATTAGCTCTCTGTCTCGTGTAACCCACATTGGCGCCGCTTTCTGCTGCTTTGGTTAGGCCACTACAGAAGGGTGACGGCCGCTGTGGAGGGCTCGACGTGAGTTAAAGTCATTAATAAGCCCCTAAACGACCTCATTATGCACTCTTCGACTTTTATAGAAAAGGAACGAACCCTAGGCGACTCCTACTCATTATCACCAATCTTGAGGCTAAAGATAAGCTTTTCACTCCCCCGAATCCATTTTTCGATCCGTAGAAGTTAATATAATGGGTGAATGTTTGCAGGAGGGTTATTTTATAGATTCTATGGTTCAAACAACCCTAATTTCGATATTTGGGATTATGGGTTTGATCTAGGGTTCATAGAATTGTTGGTAATTTGGGTAATTAGTGAATGTTTATTGATTCTCATATTATATTGATTATTTGCAGACCAAGAACAAGCGAAACGAATCCGGAAGGGAAGGATCAAGTTTCTTAGGGTTTTAATCTTGATTCGAGGTAGGTGATGGTTGTGATTCCATGATTGTGTGATGTATGTTTATTCTTGCTTCATTATGATACATGTATGTATATGAATGTTTCATTATTGATCACACTTGTTGTAAATGGGATAGATAAATGATAGTTACCATGAAATCACGACTTAAATGTATGATCTTGAGGATATACATGTGATTGTGATTGTGGTGTGTTGAATGGATCAGTTGTCACGTTCCGACATAACTAACATGGATCGGTTGCCACGTTCTGGTCTAACTAGCTTAACTCATTCCAGCATAACTAACTTGGATCGGTTGCCACTTTCCGGCATAACTATGGGATCGGTTGCCACGTTTCAGCATAATTATGGAATCGAATATCACGTTCCGGTATGGTTACTATTTGGGTGTGGGTTCCATCAGAGGACCATTGAATTGGGTTTCGTGAGAGGACCACTGAATTGGGTTGTGTATCTAGTTGTGATGAGTTCGTTCATATCAAATGATGATTTATATTGGAAGACGGCATGTTACTCTAAATTGATATAATTGTGATATGTGAGAATTATGAAGTTGTTCATTGTTAGTATATGTTGATGATATTGTATATGTTCTATATGTGCATGTGAGTATACTGTTATATTGACTAATGTATGCTACACTTAATTGGATAGACGTGTAATCTTACTAGTACACTATGGTTGTGTACTGATACTGCACTTGCTCTTTCTTTGTTGAGTATATGGCATCTTCATGTGGCTATTGATAGACTTCAGCTAGGTGACTATTGAGTGTGACCGGGTTCAAGGGTGAGCAAGTTCCTTTAGGCTGCCATGGATCTTTTCGGACTCAGACTATTTGTTTAAGGTGTTGTTTAGTTTCGGGGTTATACCCCTTATTCTTAGACTTGTCGTTAGTAGAGTTTTGGTACAATGACTTTTACGTTCTAGGGGTTGAATTTCTACATTAGTTTGGTTAGTTAATTGTTTAAACCTTTGGAGTTTGTGGGTACTACATTTTTATAGTCATTTAAACCTACTTCTGTATCTTTAAATGCCTTAGTTTTCATAAAATTTGTTAGTTTGAGTTGTAGTAATGGTTCTCCCACCGGAGGTTTAGTGTAGGAGTCAATCACGACGGTCTGGGTTGTGACAAAGTTTGTATAAGAGCCCTAATTTTGTTGAACTCATTATACCAAAACAATTCTAGTAGAGTTTTGCGGAACGGTACGATGACGTCCATACTTTTCTCCGAGAAGCTATAAGACTTTAGGAAAAACTCACTTCTTTATACTCCTTCGTGCTATGACTTGAATCCAATTGGTATATGGGTGATACAAATTGGTATCTTTCCTCGTTCACTCTATGGTCCGAGCTAGAGCAATAAATGTGGTAACACCATCACTAGAAAGAGAGGATATGTATAGATTACCGACAGTTGAATAGGGTCACCATTCAGAACAAATATCCATTCCCTCAAATAGATGACTTTTTTGACCAATTGCACTGCCCATCGATTTTCTCTAAGGTCTGGTTACCATCAGTTAAAGATTGAGGCGGTTAAGAATTGGGTTCAAGCTAGTTCTATGATTGAAATTAGCAGTTTTGTGGGGCTCACTAGCTACTATTGTCGCTTGTGGTATGAGTTGAGTCCAATTGGTATCTCCCAATTTCAATTGGTATCTCAACAAAGTGAACTAGACGTCGTGGTCAGGACTGAAGGAACACAAGCAAAGTAAATTAGAACTGAGGAGGTTCCAATTGGTATATGGCCCTAGGAGTTGTGTAATTGCATAAATGATCAGGAATGGTCATCCATGGAGTGAACGAACTAATAATTTGGACGTGTCAATGAATTGTATCTTGGAAACGGTGAATGTGTGCTTCTTGTTGTCTGAATTAACTGCAAATGTGAAGTTGTAATTGCTTGAATGTGATGAGGTGATTATGTGCACAATAAATATATGTTTGAACTTTGATATGTACTATATGTTGGCTTGGTCGTTGAAGTTATGCAAGTTGTAAATACTTGAGTATCATGAAACTCGTTATAAAAGGAAGATATTGACTAAAGATCGTGGGAGTGTCTAGGTGTATCCTGGGGATGTGTGGGTTGTGGTGCTGAATTAACAAGAATGAATTGGTTCATGTATCATGGGATTGACTGGGGTGTAGACAATGATCATCTTAGTTATGAGGATTATTCTAAAATTGCTAAGTAAAGTTGGGAACCTTTGTGGAATTTATAAAGGAAAAGAACCCAGAAAAATTATTAGTAGGGGTTTTGTTTCCGTTTTGACAGCTGGGGGGGGACTTTTCCCGCCAAGGCGAGGCCGCCAGTGCGGGACTGGGAGAGACAGAATATCAGCCCTATCTCCCCTATTTTCCTAGTCATAATTATGGACCCGGAATCGTACCCAAACTAACCCCCGCGATTTAATTCAGTGTTCAGTAATCAATTATAAGTTATGAGGTTTGCTAAAATTGTGGAGAACCTGAGCATATGAGGAGGAAATCAGCGAGGCCATGGAGGCCGAGAAAATGGTAATGCAGGTAGAGGAGTAGTGCAGCCAGGCAATGAAATTGCCCGTCAAGAGGACATGGCTCAGTTTTATGTTTTTCTGGGTAGGACCGAGTTTGAGGGTGTGATGCAGTGGTCACAAGAGCTACTCTTGTATGTGCCTGGATGGCTATTGTTTTGTTTGATCCGGGTTCTACTCATTCGTATGTGTCAGTTCAATTGCCTTGGGATTTGATGTGGTTTTTGATATACTTGATGCCCCCATCCATGTTTCTACCCCAGTTGAAGAGTCAGTCATAGTCACCCATCTATATCGTGTTGTCCTACTGTGTTTATGGATTTTCAGAGTTGGGTTGATTTGGTTATGTTGGATATGACTGACTTGATATAATCTTAGGCATGACTTTGGTTGTCCCCCTATTATATCGGACTTAATTGTAATACTAAGTCGGTAACTCTAGAGATCCCGGGTAGGGAAAGGTTAAATTGGGAATGGGGTACAAGCCTAAGTCAACTAAGGTCATATCTTTCGTGCGGGGTAGGAAACTGGTGTGGCAGGATTGTTTGACGTAATTGGCTCATATTTGGGATGTTGAGGTCGAGTCTCCCTCTAGTGAGTCTATTCCTGTAGTGTCTGAATTTTAAAGAAGTGTTTCCTACAGATTTTCCTGATATGCCTCCATATAGAGATATAGATTTCTGCATTGACTTGGAAACTGACACTCCCCCATTTCCTTCCCTCCGTATTGTATGTCTCCAGCAGAATCAAGAGAGCCTAAAGCTCAAATCCAAGAGCTTCTTTGTAAATGGTTCATCCATCCTAGTGTTTCCAAGTGGGGTGATCCTGTCTTGTTTGTTAAGAAGACGGAGGATAGTATGAGGACTGATGATTTTATCTTAATCCATAAGAGAGTGGATTAATATCGGAATGAGAAGCTTATGGATAAAGAAAGTCTCATTGAGTATACTTGGGTGGAGGCAATTGAAGATGTTAGTAACAAATGCGTATAAAAAATTGAGTTAGTCCTTTGCATTAAATGAGTTTACCTGAGTTTGAGGCGTCGTGTTGATGAACAAGGTTGACTTTGTAGCGATAGTAAAGGCTGATGGAGCGTAATGGCAATAAGAGTTTGTGATGGATTGTGACGGGATGCAACTATGTAATAAAATTGTTGGTCAAGTGAATTTTTGTATAGTAATTACGATCTGCGAGTATCCAAGGTCGTGGTTTTCTAATACCTGGTGAGTAATGTGGTTGTATGGAAAATCATAAGAGATGGTAGGACACCACTCGAATAGAATGTTAAAGAGCTAGAGTTATAATGAAGGAAACTATAGTAGAATGTAGTACAACCTTTAGAGAGAGGCGAGAGCAAGAATATTTTATTGGATTGTTAAGGCTAAAGAGTTATCTTTAGAGGAGTATATAATTAGGTTCAGAGACGTGTGATTTCATTATTTTGTTGTGGGTATGGTAATAGTGTCATGGGTCCATCAGATAGGTCAAAAACTATCAAAAAAGACTTGAGAAAGGAGTGTACGGACATTAGCTTAAGTGTGATGACAAGTGCTTGGTTTTATTTTTGAGTCTAGTAATGAGTATGATTGAATTTTTTGCGAAATATATGGTAAGATCGATGGAGATGCGATTAATGATAAACGGAGATCCATGAATTCATAAAAATCTTCAAGGTACAAGCTAATGTTCATAGAGAAAGGGATTGTGTTATATGGTGGAAATTACAATTCAGATTTTCATTGTGGGTCAACATTCGAGGTGATGTCTTTTGTCAAGGTAAAAATTAGCAAGGTGAGAAATGATCAATTGAATCCGGTATTGAGCATTTGAAAGGACTTACACATGTCTTGAGTCATAAGTTTACTACTATTGATTGTTAAACTACCTAAGAAAGGTTTCATTTAAAAGTGTTGGTTTATAATAAGGTAAATGGTTGGAGTGTTTATGATGGTTGTTAGTATTATGAGTATGATTCACTATCTATGCTCTCATATGTTTTCTCTTTTGTGGGTGGATCCTTAGTGGTGGATTAGGGGTACCAACTCTTGCGATGTTCTCTTGGTTGAGTGGGAAGATTGGAAAGATTTGGTTATTTCGAATGACATAATTATTGTTGTCTTGGAGTTGTTAAAATATTTTATTGGTTCTACATGTACCACCTTGCTTAATTGTGGTTGTCCGGCAATCTTAATATTCCTCTAGTCGTCAAGGTCATGTATCATTTATTTGTGGTTGAATGTGGGGATCTTTGGGTACAATACTACTGTTCTTAAGAGGTAATCTACAATTACAAAATCTAGCATTTTGATAGTATTGTTGGAGGGGTTGTAGGCTTGGACATATCCCTCGATGAGTATCTGATTTCTAAAGATCAAATTTGTTATAAATTAAGCTCATGGGAATTTTGTTGTGAGAAAGAATTCGTCCTAATGTTTGTGTCAAAGTCTTTGATAACATGTTGCAGATGTGTGTATGATCAACTTTGGTGGTTATTGGGAATAGCTTTGTGGTTAGCTAAGTGTACATACAACAATAATTATCCCTCGAGCATTATGAGGGCTTCATTGAGGCATTGTAAGGGAGGATGTGTAGGTATTCAATTGATTGATTTGGGGTTGGAGATGTGAAGCACTTAGGGGGTACTGAGATTCGGTAAAAAGGGCATGCGAGACAAGTATCCCCAGTAATTCGACGATTCAGATACTACTCTACCCTTACTTTAACTAGTCTTTCCCAGTTGATCACTCGGGGATGACTAATGGGTAAATTAAAATCTATTGTAATGACCTGATTTCCGTCGTTAGGAAAAAGTCCATGGGGAAAGAATTGGGGCTAGAAAAGATTTTCATACTAATTTGGAATTTCCCAACCTAGTCTAGATTTGGACAAAATCGGAGTTATTATGGTGTTGGAAAATCTGGTAACAAATGAGATATCTATTAATGAATTTGATTGCATGAGTGGATAGTTAAACGTTTAAGGATCCCGTAAGACTTGACGGAATTGAATTCGGGCGAATAGAACTCCCGGAATCAATCTTAGCGTGAAAGGTATTTTTTGAGCGGCTTTGGTTAAGGCGACTTATGAAATGCGAATTTTGGAATTCTTGAATTAGCTCTCTGTCTTGCGTAACCCGCATTGGCGCCACTTTTTGCCGCTACAGCGGGGTAACGGCCGCTGTGGCGGGCTCGACGCGAATTAGAGTCGTTAATAAACCCCTAAAAGACCTCATTATGCAGTTTTCTACTTTTAGAGCTAAGGAATGAACCCCAGGAGACTCCTACTCATTTTTCACCATTCTTGAGGTTAAATGTAAACTTTTCACTCCCCGAATCCATTTTTCGATCCATAGAACGTAATAGAATGTGTGAATATTGATGGGGGAGGGTTTTGTTATAGATTCTATGGTGGAAACAACCTTAATTTGGATAATTGGGATCATGGATTTGATATAGGGTTCAAAGAATCGTTAGTAATTCGAGTAATTACTCATTGTTTATTGATTCCTGTATTATATTGATTGTTTGTAGATCAAGAACAAACGGAATGAATTCGGAAAGGGAAGGATCAAGTTTCTAAGCGTTTCAAGCTTGTTTCGAGGTAGGTGATGGGTGTGATTCTATGATTGTGTGATTTATGTTTGTTCTTGCTTCATTATGATGCATGTATGTATATGAATGTAGCATTATTGATCACACTTGCTGTAAATGAAATAGATGAATGATGGTTACCATGAAATCATGACTTAAATGTATGATCTTGAGGATATACTTGTGGTTGTAATTGTGGTGTGTTGAATAGATCAGTTGCCATGTTCCGGTATAATTAACTTAGATCGGTTGCCACGTTCCGAAATAACTAACTTGGATCGCTTGCAATGTTCCGGCATAACTATGGGATCGGTTGCCATGTTCCGGCATAACTATGGGACTGGATACCACATTTTAGTATGCTATAACTATTAGGTGTGGATTCCATGAGAGGACCATTAAATTGGGTTTCGTGAGAGGACCATTGCACTGTGTTGTGTATCTACTTGTGATGATTTCGTTCATATCAAATGATGATTCATATTAGAAGACGGTATGTTGCTCTAAATTGATATAACTGTAATATGTGAGAATTATGAAGTTGTTCATTGTTAGTATATGTTGATGATATTGTATATGTTCTATATGTGCATGTGATTATACCGTTGTATTGACTAATGTATGTTACACTTAATTTGATAGATGCGTGATCCTACCAGTACACTGTGGTTGTGTACTGATACTGCACTAGCTCTTTCTTTGTTGAGTACAGGGCATCTTCATATGGCTATTGATAAACTTCAGCTAGGTGACTATTGAGCATGACCGAATTCAAGGGTGAGCCAGTTCTTTTAGGCTGCCATGGATCTTTCTTGTTTAAGTCCACTCTTTTCAAACTCAGACTATTTGTTTAAGGTGTTGTTTAGTTTCGGGGTTGTACCCCTTGCTCTTAGACTTGTCATTAGTAGAGTTTTGGGACAATGACTTTTAGGTTCTTGGGGTTGAATTTTCGCATTAATTTGGTTATTTAATTGTTTAAACCTTTAGAGTTTATGGGACTCCATTTTTATAGTCATTTAAACCTGCTTCTATATCTTTAAATGCCTTAGTTTTCATAAAATTTGTTAGTTTGGGTTGTAGTAATGGTTCTCTCACCGGAGGTTTAGTGTTGGTGCCAATCACGACGGTCTGGGTCGTTACACTATCTCTTTCACATACACCTTAGCCAATTGTTCAGCATTATAATCTATTCTGACCGGAATAAAATGGGCTGACTTAGTCAATTTGTCAACCAATACCCAAATAGAATCAAACTTCCCCAAAGTCTTGGAAAGACCAACCACAAAATTGATGGCTATCCTCTCCCACTTCCATTCCGGAATTGACATTCTTTGAAGCAAAACTGCTGGCCTTTGGTGCTCATACTTCTCTTGTTTGAAATTTTCACACTTAGCCATAAACTTCGCTATTTCCTTCTTCATGCCCAAACACCAATAAATTCGCTACAAATCTCGGTACATCTTGGTCACACCCGGATTAATGGATTATCGCGAACCATGGGATTTTGTCAACAATTTTTTAATCAAATCATCAACTGGAGGGACACAAATCCTCCCTTTAAAACTGAGCACCCCTTCCGCATCAAAACTGGTCTGTTGTGCCATACCAATCACAGTCTTCTTAAGTTCATTTAAATTTTCATGATCAAATTGTTTGGCCTTGATCTCTTCAATGAACATGGCCCCCACTTCAATGCTAGCTAACACCCCACCTCTTTATGATATGCCTAACTGTATGAACTTAGATTCTAAGGTTTGAATTTCATTAGCCAAAGGTCGCTTGGTTACACTCAAGCAAGCTAAACTACCCATACTCACCGTTTTTCAACTAAAGGCGTCTGCCACTACATTAGACTTACCCGGATGGTATTGAATGGTGACATCATAATACTTAAGTAACTCCATCCACCTTCGTTGTCTCACATTCAGATCCTTCTGAGTGAACACATGCTGCAAGCTACAATGATCAGTAAACACTTTACACTTGACACCATAGAGGTAATGCCGCCAGATCTTAAGAGCAAACACTACCGCTGCCAACTCCAAATCATGTGTCGGATAATTCCTCTCATGCACCTTTAATTGTCGTGACGCATAGGCTATGACATTCTTATCCTGCATTAACACCGTACCCATACCCGAATGTGAAGCATCACAATAAACAATAAAATATTTACCTTCCACCGGTAGTCCTATGATAGGTGCGGTGGTCAAGAGAGTCTTGAGGTTTTGAAAGATATCTTCACATTTTTCAGTCCACTCGCAAGGTGTCACACCCTTTTTTCGAACGGCGGAAGGGTATTTCCAATTTAAGTGACAATATTGATCAGGGATTAATTTTATTTTTTCGGAGTTGTGTCTTGGAATTGGGTTATTGTTCCAAGTCACCTTTTGTTATTAATCCCTAATGAGAAGGAAATGACTCCTTGTTATGGTCTGCGTACTAGAAATTCGGGTAAGAAATTTTTTTGACCTAGGGGAAGGTATTAGGCATCCCTCGAGTCCTGTGGTTCTAGCACGGTCACTTTTATTAACTTATACTTGACTTAAATTAGTTTTTGATATATTATTACGGGCCATGATTTGTTCGCATTTATATTATTTGTTAAACTTTTATTTGGTCTCAACCTAGATGCGTAACCGCATTCTTTGTCTAGACATTTAGAGACATGATTCTCTTTCTTCGCATCACACCTAATAATTTTATCTATAAGTCTTATGTTAAATTAATGAAAGTTAATTATAATTTTTGGACAAGGTGCATCACCGGATCCTTGAGTTTTTTTTAATGTCTTAAGAAATATGTGTAACTACATTCTTAATTAAAACCAACTTTTGAAACGGATCATATATTTTAATATTTTACCTATTACTAGAAATTTTAAGCTTGTTATTAATGATTAAATTACCTCTACTATTTATATTAATAAACACTATTTACATAATAAACTCTAAAATCTTAAACAAATATAAAGTTATTTCATATTAAAATTCGACATAGATGCATTTATATTTTTAGTATATTTATAAGTCATGACAAAAAACATTAAAATAAAAATAAAAATTGTGTAACTCTTCATTTCGCAATTTTTCTAGGATGAACATTTTTTATTTTAGATGAAGTTGACTAAACAAACTATTAGATTTTTTTTTTAGGTATTTGATAAATTTGGTTGGATGCAAGAGATGTTTAATTAATAATAGCATATGGTACAAGATGAAAAGCAATGAAATTAAACACACATAAAATTCGAGCAACTTCATAACATTGAAAATTCAATTCACGAAAAGGAAATAATCCTAATAAGGAACCACGAAAGTAAACCTCGACCTCAACTCTTATTCCTCCAATGTGTAGGGTGGCCTTTGGTGGGTAAAGAAAATTAAAATGTAAGGATATTATTTTTTGTTTTTTCTTTCTGTGTGAATGTGTTGTGTGTTTGTGAATAGGGATATGATGTGAATTTTTTTTGTGTGTTTGCTGCCTGTGTATATAGTAATTTTTTCTTTTTTTTCCTCTTGCACGCTTTTTTTGTGTTGCTGTGTTGTGTTTTGCTTTTTGATTTTTCTGTTTTTTTCTACGTTTTTGTGTGTGTTGTTAATATAGGAGTGTAGTGGTGTAGTGTTGCTGATGGGTTGATAGTGAAGTGGGGGAGAGGGAGTAGTGTGCTACGTGTGTGTTGTGGGTGGTGTGTGGAGTGGGAAATGTGTGTAGAGGTTTAGCGGGTAATGGGTAGTGGGGTAAATTATTATTTTTTTCAAAATAATATAATATAATATAATATAATATTATTTAGTTATTTTTTAAACTAACAAATAATGAGTAGCTAATAAGAAATACTAGTTTATTTATTAAACTAAAATAAAAATAAAGCATATCTTTTTTGGTTATTTTCAAATCTTTTAAAATAAACTCACTAAAATAAGACAAAATGAAAATATCTAACTTAGACATAAGAGAAACATTTAAGGAATAAAAAATAGTGTAAAATCTTATGTTCGGTCAAAAATTACGTGTCTACAGTTTACCCCTCTTTGACTGGAAGCACAAAAATTTTTTAGACAAAGAAGTAGACAAAGTGACAAGTTTTGACCGAACTCTTATTTGGAAGACAAAATTTGTGCGACCAAGTCTGGACATCCTACATATCCCGGGTTATAAGGGAATCAGGCCACGCGTAGTTCAAAGAGATGAGGTGAGGAGTTGGAAGTTAAGTGAGGTTTCATCAAGGCTCCAGGTCGCGGCTCTTATCCTTACATAAAGAAAAATAATAGCTAATAGTCAAAAGAAAAATAAAAGTACAAGCTCCTACCTATGCAACATCTCCTGAGTCTTTACATGAGTCTTGTCTTTCAGATATCACCTTAATTTTTAGGTGAGTATCTTGATCTTGAATTTAATTCTAGTGCAAAAAGGCGATGAACTACACCAAACGGCGAATCGCCGAGTTAATCGGCGATTCCGACTAACCTCGCCGAGCGATCCGTCATCACTATTTTCTTAAGTCTATAAATACTAAACTCTCTATTAATTTTAGGAGATTCGAACCGTTATTATAATTTACACAATAGAATAGTACTTTTTTGAATATTTTCTCTCAAGATTGGAGAGGGTTTTTTTTGGGAGACTTGAAAAAATAAGGATTTCATATTCCCCAAGTTGGAAGTGGGTCTTCTCCATTCTTCTTCCTTTTCTTAAATCAAGGTATAATTCCTTATAACCATTTTATTTTAGTATCATTTTAGGTGTATTTGTTATTTCTTGATGTATGGCTAAAAACTCCATTATTGGGGTGTGATTTAGCAAATATGTGTTGATATTATTGTTGGGCTTTGCTTGCTGATAGGTTAGATGTATTTTAATGTTGATTTCACCTAGTGGTTGTCGCTTAATTTAATGGGTTTGTAGTTGCAAATACAAAACCACCCATGTGTTTTCGGCTAGCCCGAAAAGGAGGTCACGAAACCAAGACTCCTAAACTGATGGCTTAAAGAGTGGGTCGACATGAGGTTCAGCCCGAGAGGATGAGCCCTAGTC
>JAJONS010073052.1:0-10463 GCA_029582315.1 Solanum tarnii x Solanum tuberosum
ATTCCGGAGGATTCGTCCTTGTGAAGTCTCTCACTCTTGAAGCCGCCGAATTCACATTTGAGCTTACGGCAACCACAACCTCCCTATTGTCTTGGGCCGTAACCATTTGAGCCAACACTTGAAAAGCATCCCTAAACTCCGCATTAGAAACATGCTCGGCCAAAGGATCAATCGGAACTTGAGAAGCTTGGGAAGGAGCTTCTTGTTCCGCATTCCTTCTAGCATAAGTTTTTCGAGTAGCCATATCTTGAAGAACATAGGATAAGGATTAGGAGAGAGACCTTATAGAGTTAAACTCTATCACACGACTTAAGAGTAATGAAAGAATTGGAGTTTCCCAATCGTCTTATAGCTTCTCATTCATAAATGTGGCGCGCTTCACACTCGTGAACAAGACTCCATACAAGCCACTTAACTCTCATAACATAAGACATAAAACAATAACAGTAAATTAATAGTTCAAGTCCAAAACATTTTATAAACGAAAAGCGAAAGTCTAAACTCTTGTCTCAACATAGCCATCTAATACAGTAGAATGAAATTGGGCCTACCCCATACATCATGTCCAAAATGGAAATACAATAAAGAAACTAAAAAAATAACTCTGTCCTCGAAGCATGAATACTCACCAAAGCTCGGGAAATCATGAACTCAACAACTAGCCACGAGACTTGAAAACTTGTCTGTTGGACCCTATATTTAGGAAAGATGTAGGCAAGAGTATGCGTTAGTACAAAACAATGTACCAAGTATGATATCCATGCATAAAACATTTAAAACATGCTAAAAAGGGACATTTCATTTCATGACATGCAATTGACCAAGTTAAATATCACATGAAAAAGTTATAAAGCATAAGTCATAAATCATGGTCAATGCAAGCTAACTTCTTCTTTAACATCTTTGAAATCATACTTGATACTCCTTGAATAACCTTAATTCATTATTACTTGTGGGGAATTAGCCTTAATCGATATGAGACCATGTGAGCTATAACATGGAATCCGGTGTCTACCCCACACCGAAAAGAGGTTGTTCCACTTGCCTAAGGTAGAACCTTGAACTTCTAGCTTAAGTTGATCCACTAGCTAATCAACCTATGTGGGCACATAGTTATGGATAAGGATATTGCTACTAGAAACCCGGCCTCTACTATGGGGGAGCTTCCATCTCATGAGGTTACTTTGGAAACCCAACCTCTACTACGGGAGAGCTTCCATCTCACTATGAGTATCCACTCGGTGCTAAGCATAAATTCCCACGAAATAGTCATTTCTTACTTGACTTCATTACTCATGAAAGGTTTCCCTTGGCCTACCGATTCAAGCTAGTTTCATTAAGATAGCTCCTAGTCTTTGATTCAATTAGGTGAGAAAGTCTTTCAACCTAAGAATCCTTTCTATGTGAGAAAACCTTTCATATCAAGCTAGTATGTGTTTTAGTGAGAATATCCTTTCACAACACAACATCATCATAATTGGTACTTTACTCTCAAAGCACCCTTAAAACATTTGCATAGATTTCATAAAATAATGCATAAGTCCATAATTCACCTCCTTGAGGTCAAAACCCAATTTCAATCATCAACTCTTAGAAAACATGGGTTAGATATGAATTTCATCATAAATTCATGTAAGACTAGTAATACATGCTTAATTTCATTAAAATCTTCCTTGAAGATCAAAATCCCTCAACTTAGGGTTCATAACTTGAAAACATAGGGATCACATGGGTTCATAGGGGAATTCATCATAAAAGCATGCAATTCATCAATTCATGCATAGAAGATCATAATTAACTAATTTAAATCAATATTAAAGAGAACCCATGATAATTGATGAAAACCCTAACTCAATTGGGGAATTCTACCTTTTGAAATAGAGAGATTTAGGAACTCCATGGATGAAAGGAATCCAAAGATGAAAACTATCATACCTTGAGTCCAAAAGCTTGCCTTCAATGGAGAAATTGGAACCTTAGCTTGAAACCCTAGGTGAATCCTTCTTCTTCTTCAAGTTTTTATAAAGAGAATATTTGAGAGGAATTGGTTTGCTTTTGAAAATTTGGAAGAATAAAATAAATGGGGTGAATTTGGGGGTAAAAAGACTTTTATAGGGGTTCTAAATGTAGGCAAAACGACATAGTATAGAAATTAATTAATTAGGAAAAGATTCAACTGCCTTTAAAAATAACTGCCAATAGCCCATCTACGGACCCCAGTCGACGGACCGTGTTCTGACCCACGGCCTGTCCTGGTCGACCGCCGATCATGGGCAGCAAGTCTGATTTTGGGGTCTCAAACCACGGACAGTGGTCTAACCTACAGTATGTGGGTCGCGTCGTGGTCCTGGACCCTCAGACCCTACCTAGGCAGGCCAACCACGGACCACACCTACGATTCGTGGTCCAATCCACAGGTCGTGGGTGGACAGCGTGGTCTGGCACCTACAACTTTCTTGAAATCTACTATTTGGTCTTTTTGAATACGGGGTGTTACAACAAGTCAAGCTTATGAAAAGAATCAGTCGAGCAACCAATTAGAAGGAAGATGGTGAGGATACTAGAGAAGTAGAAATCAATTACGCATCCGAAGAGGGCAAAGGTAGAAGTGCATCACCACCAGAAACCCGACATCTTCTGATTCTAGAGGAATTCTTAACAAGTTGGTTCTGCATAACGTCTACTGAAGACAATGTTGAGGCATTACTGACAAAGAAGAAACAATGAAGGTGTTTCCTACTGACAAAAAAGAAATGACGAGTGAATCCTCACCAAAAGTGTCTCCTACTGACGAAAAAGAAACAAGGAAAGAAATATCATCAATGATGTATCTTTCGTCTTCTAAAAGGCCTGTTAAATCTTCTTCCCAAGACGCACATTCATGTGATACAAAAAACACATTTACAAATAATGATCTTCTATTTTGTGAAACACTACATAGTTGTCCTTTATATATGGTGGGTTACGTGCTAGAGAAGAAGATAAATAGAATCTTAATAGATGAAGAATCTAGAGTTAATATTCTGTCTATCCACACATTGAAGGAACTCGGCATCATGATTGGCGAACTTAGTGAAAGTCATTTGTTGATACAAGGATTCAATTAAGGGGGATAGAGGTTCATAGACTATATTAAATTAGAAATCCACGTGGAAGATTTGCGATCAAGCGCATGGGTGCATGTGATCAATGCGAAGACTTCATACAACATATTTATTGGTAGGCCTCAGATACATGAGAATAAAATTATCTCATCTTCTTACTATCAAAGTTTGAAGTATCTTGAAGGCGAGATTGAAAGAAAGATAGTTTCGGATGATAATCCTTTCACCGAAGTTGAGACACACTTTGACGATGCAAAATTATATTTGAAGAGTTATGTTGTCAACGGGGAAAAAACTAATGACGTCAAATCAATTCAGTCTGATAAGATCGCAAGCAAAAGAGTTGATGTGGCTGTTGGAAAGGTCAAAGTTGACACTAAAAATCCTTGTCCCACCTTAAATGAAGGGAAAATCATGTCTTCAAAAAAGAAGTTGACTTTTGTACTCCACTATGTTCCAAAGGTGAAAAAAGCGGGAGGTCAATCATCTAACGTCCAAGGAAATGCACTAAGGGGACCAACTTTTCCTATCAGACGGATTGATGCAATAAACTTATATTTAAAGCTACCAGAAAAGTCAATCGCTCAAAATCCAATGTAAGATGTGGCACTCCCTACAAAACGTACGAGCAAAGGCTATGATCCAAATGCTTACCAGTTATTTGTGAAGGTTGGATACAACTGTAATGAGGCATCAAAGTTAGGAAAACTTTCATCGGAGGGTACAACCAGACCATAACGCAAAGGTTTAGGCTATAGCCAATCGCCACCAGTTCGCATCTCAATAGAAGGGCCAACAATAACTATATCACCATAGAAGATGAGTTTGTCACTTCTAACAAAAGGCCTTCCATCTTTGATCAACTTGGAAAATTGACTACAAAACTTCTATATTTGAGAGGTTAGGTCCATTGAAGAAGATTAATAACAAGCATCAGAGAAGTTACCTAAGATTGACAACGTTTGCTTCACATATGATCCAAGAGGATTACAAAAGTTTGATTCCTTTTAGGATGAGGCAATGAGTTAAACTTATGGTTTCGTGTAAATAGGAACTCAAGGCGAAAGCTCACACTGTGGTTTACACCAAGGAGTGTGAGGAAGATGAAGAAAGTGTAGGGTCCTCATATCATGTTATGATCTAGAATGAGCATGATGTCTTTCCTCAAACAAAGATTGATGAAGAGTTGGAAGATATTATCTGGTGTTATCACAAATCTATCAATGAAATTGACCCTCTATAAGAGGAAGATGCTGGTGGTGCTCCACCAGAACTTGAAGGAGTGAAGACCACAATAGATCCCTTCAAGGAAGTTAACATTGATATTAACGAAGACCCAAGGCCAACTTAACTAAGTGCATTTTTAGAAGTTGATGAAGAAATTGTTTATATGAATATACTCAAAGAATATAGGGATGTCTTCTCTTGGAGTTATAAAGAAATGTTTGGCTTCAATTCTAAAGTAGCAGTCCATTAGTTGGTAGTCAAGAATGGCGCTCATCCTATTAAGCAGGCCCAAAGATGTTTTAGGCCAGACTTGGTTCCATTGATAGAAAATGAAGTTAACAAACTCATTGAGGTAGGCTTTACTCATAAAGTCAAATATCCCACATGGATTTCAAGTATTGTTCCCGTAAGAAAAAAAATGGCCAAATTTGAGTTTGTGTTGACTTTAGGGATCTCAATAATGCATGTCCTAAAGATGAGTTTTCTCTTCCCATTCCACAGTTGTTAATCGATGTCACTAGTGGTTATGAGGCAATGTCATTCATGGATGGTTCTTCTGGCTATAACCAAATCTGCATGGCACCAAATGATGAAGAACTCACCGCATTTCGCACACCTAAAGGTATTTATTGCTACAAAGTGATGCATTTTGGTTTAAAGAATGTCAGTGCCACATATCAAAGGGCTATGTAGAATATATTTGATGACTTGCTCCATAAAAATGTTAAATGCTAAGTTGATGACTTAGTGGTGAAGTCGAGGAAGAGGGGCAGCCATTTGAAAGACCTAATAATGGTGTTTGATTTGCTTCGGAGATATTAACTGAGGATGAATCTATTAAAATGTGCCTTTGGAGTTATTTCTGGAAAATTTCTTGGCTTCATTGTGCGACATCGAGGAATTGAGATTGATCAAGCCAAAGATAATAGGATTTTCAAGATGCCCGAGCCTCAAAATATTCATGAGTTAAAAAGTCTTCAAGGAAAGTTAGCCTACTTGAGGAGATTCATCTCGAATCTAGCTGGAAGATGTCAATCTTTCAGCCATCTCATGAAGAAGGGTGCTCCTTTTGAGTGGGATCAAACATGTAGCAACACCTTTGAAAGTATCGAATCATATCCGATGAAGCCTCAAGTTCTAGCAGCCTCTATACCTGGACCATTGATTCTCTACATTGCGGCACAAGAAAGGTCTGTAGGAGTCCTGTTAGCTCAAGAGGATAGTGAAGTCAAAGAAAATTCTCTTTATTACTTGAGCAGAACGATGACACAAAATGGGCGAAAATATTCGCCAATCAAAAAGTTGTGTTTGGCGCTAGTCTAACCAAAAGATGAAGCATTTTTTTCAAGCTCACGTGGTTCACCTTATTTATAGAGCGAATCTCATTAAGTTTGTTATATCAAAAATAGTCTTTAGCGACCGACTAGCAATATGATACCTCCAATTCTAACAATTCAAGATTTTGTATGTCCCTCAGAAAACTGGTAAGGGACAAGAGTTAATAAACTTCTTGGTGGACCACCCGATACCAGATGATTAGGAGTTAACTGATGAGCTTCCCGATGAAGATGTGATGTCTATTGAAATTCAATCTCCTTGGAAAATGTACTTTGATGGGGCATCGTGGTGGAGATGGCGCTGGCGCTGGCATGGTATTCATCACTTCACAAGAAGAGATTATACCATTCTATTTTACTTTGAAATAACGTTACTCCAAAAATGTCGTTGAATACCAAGCATTGATACTTGGACTTGAAATGGTTGTCGACATAAAACAATTACACTTACAAGTCTTTGGTGACTCTAGTTGGTGATCAATCAACTCTTGGGAGGTTATGAGGTGAACAAGCCTGAATTGCACCCTTATCATGGTTGTGCTCAAATTGATAAGATGGATTGGAGATATATCCCTCCAACATTTCCCTAGAATGGAAAACAAGAAAGTTGATGTGTTGGTTGCCCTAGCTTCAACGCTAACTCTTCCTGATTAGACACAAGTTACTATTTGCCAAAAATGGGTAGTAACATTGCCAAATGAGGATGAATATATAGAAAATTCTTGAGCATCTCATCGCTCGTTCTGAATAAAGAATATTAGAGACAACCCGTTATCGACTATTTGTGTTATGAGATACTTCCAAAAAATCCCAGGAGAAGGACTGACATTCATCATCGTGCATCTTCTTCCTTTACTATAAGGACACATTATATAGAAAATCATTTGAGGGAGTACTCTTGCAATGTTTAGGAGAGGAAAAAGCAATCCAAGCTTTACAAGAAGCACACTCAAGAATATATGGATCACATCAATCTGGACCGAAGCAACACTTTCACATATAGAGAATAGGGTATTATTGGCCAACCATGTTGAATGATTGCTTATATTATGCTCGAAGGTGCGGGGCTTGCCAATTTTATGCAAATTTCATACATCAGTCACCTAAAGTATTACACCCGACTATCGCATCTTGGTCATTTGACGCTTGGGGATTGGATGTTATTGGACCACTACCAAAATCTTCTGGTGGACACCTGTACATCTTGGTTGCAACAAATTACTTCTAAAAATGGGTCGAAGTTGTCACTCTTAAAGAAGTGAAGAAGGAGAATGTTGCAAATTTCATCCGGGTGAATATCATTTGTCGTTTTGGCATCCCCCACTGCATAATAGCATATAACGGCAAGCCATTTGATAACAAGTTAATGAATAAGATTTATGATCTCTTTGGCTTCAAGCAACGCAAATTTTCTATGTATCATGTTGTTGTCAATGGTCTAGCTGAAGCATTTAATAAGACTCTATGCAACCTGCTAAAAAAAGTCGTCTCCAAGTCCAAATGAGATTGACATGAAAGAATAGAAGAATCTTTGTGGGCATATAGGACGACATACCGCACACCAACTCAAGTAAGATGATGCTCCTTAAGGTACGAGCCTAAACTATATGTCGCTCTTGGCCTGTAAGAGTATAAACTGTGAACGACACCCAAAAAAACCTCCCCCAGAACTGCGTTGTGACTTGATCCTCTTCACTGAGGTACATAGGCGCTTAGAATCATATTCTAAGTTCAGTTGCATGAGTGTAAAGAAACCACATGTTCCCACATGATATGTCACATAGAAATTAAAGTTATGAGTAATATTTCATCAAACTTCAAACTTACACCAAACGGTGGTGACTAGATGGGGGAAAACCCCTATGAATATGAGTTGTTTCAAAACTTGAAATCTTAAAAAATCTCCAAGTCTGCAAATTGAAGTCTTTCAAATTCTTCAAGGATGCAAGTTGAAGTCTTCAAATTCTTTAAGTCTACAAGTTGATGTCTTCAAATTCTTCTAGTCTGCAAGTTGAAGTCTTCAGATAAATCAAGTTTGCAAATTGAAGTCTTCAAATTCTTCAAGTCTGCAAGTTGAAGTCTCAAATAAATCAAATTTGCAAGTTGAAAATTTCAAATTCTTTAAGTCTGGAAGATGGAGTCTCAAATCAATCAAGTTTGCAAGTGAATTCTTCAAATTCTTCAGCAAGACAGAGTCTCGAATCAGTCAAGTATGCAAGTTGAAGTCTTCAAATTATTCAAGTTTGAAAGTTGAAGTCTTCAAGTCTTGACCTTTAAATTACCTTGTCTTAGGGAAGGGATGAGTATACATCCCTTTCCACCATAAGAATATCATAAAATTACCTTTCTTATGACAGGAATGATTATGCATCCCTTTCCACCATAAGAATACCATAAAATTATCTTTCTCATGGCAGGGATGAGTATCCATCCCTTTCCACCATAAGAATGCCATAAAATTACCTTTCTTATGGCAAAGATGGGTATCCATCCATTTCCATCATAAGATTACCTAAAATTACCTTTCTTTAAGGCAGGTATGCATATCCATCTTTTTTACGCCATAAGATTACATCTAAATTACCTTTCTTAAGGCGAGGGTGTGTATCCATCCTCTTTATGCCATAAAATTACCTCTAAATTACCTTACTTAAGGCGGGGATGCGTATTCATCCTCTGTAAGCCATAAAATTATCTCTAAATTACCTTTCTTAAGGCGAGGATGCGTATTTATCCTCTGTACGCCATAAGATTACCTCTAAATTACCTTTCTTAAGGCGGGGATGCGTATCCATCATATTTACGGCATACGATTAATCTAAGGCCTCATTTGTTTGCACTTAATAAGGGTATGAATCTGAATTGTTCAGTCTTCAACCCATTAAGTGTATTTGTTTTGATTCAAATCTAACCACTTAATTCCTCTGAAAGCCTCTGACCAGTTAGACCTAGTATCGAGTCTGAAAATCATTCAGATCTCTGTTTAGTGCTCTTCATTTTCTTTAATATTAAATTCTAATTTATTTCTCTCCTTCTCCACTCTTCCTGCAGACTCACCATACCAATTACACCATTACTAACCTGCACATTTATTTTACTTATATCTTGCTCGCTAACTCTTTCTTCTTCCAAATCACTACACCACCATTGGCCAAAAAAACTATATAACTGAATCTATTAACGAAAATATTAAATCAATGAGTTAAGGATATTAACTATTATTCATTCCATGGAAACAATCATGAACAAGATCTAGAAGATCTTGAACTTTCTCTTAAAATGCATCGATAATTTCTTCACTAGATGCTACCATACGTGGACAAAGCTTGTGGGTTCTCCGATAGCGTAAATAGGCAGACGAGTGAATTTTGGGAATTTGAAAAAAGAAGTGGTATAAAATTGAATTTGTTTTCTTCTTTCTCTTCTTTTGGAATTTGAGTTTGAGAGCTAAAAATTGATTTTAATGGAGATTTTAAAAGCTCAATTTGTTGATGAAGGTGGAATGCTACACCAATGAGAAATATTGACTTCATAGTGTAATGTGCCAAAAAGAATGTGAGAAACTTGAAAGTTGATTTGATTTTTTTTTTAAAATTATTTTTATTATTCAAAATAATATAAATCACGTACATTCAGATATTGAAAAACAAACGATCTTAATTATTCAGTGTTCAGATCTAGAGACAACATCTTAATCATTCAGATGTACATTAAGATTCAGACGTCTTAATCTTAAAGAAAAAAATGAAACCTAAATCACCTTTCTTAAGACATGGATGCGTATCCATTCTAGTTACGCCATAAGGTTACCTCTAATTTACCTTTCTTAAGTCGGGATGCGTATCAATCCTTTTTTCGCCATAACATTACCTCTAAATTACCTTTCTTAAGGCGGGGATGCATATCCATCCTATTTACGCAATAAGATTACCTCTAAATTACCTTTCTTAAGGCAGAGATGCGGAACCATCCTCTTTATGCCATAAGATTAGTTCTAAATTATCTTTCTTAAGGCGGATGCGTATCCAACCTCTTTACGCCTCAAGACCAAATTTTGTGTCGTGATAAAACTCTTCATTGTGTAGCCTCCACAAAATACAAATATTACTGCAAAAAAAAAGATAGAAAGAAGGATCAAAAGATGTAACACAAAAAAAAAATTACCTCACGTATCGATATTTCTTAACCGACAAAAGTTCAAACTGAGCAAGGTGGCTTGATTATGCCTAGATGGATGCTTCATAAACACACAAGTATGGGGACTATTTGAGTAACTTGGAAGTTCAAGTTCGATTTAGAAATGTATCCTACATTTATTTTAGGGCTAACCCATCGGTGGCCCCCTAAACTTGGCACCAACTTTCACTTGGACACTTTAACTAGGCTTTGTTCATTTTAAGCACCTCATGCCAAATCTCATTGTGTCATTTTGACACTTTTTATATTTCCAAAACCGCATTTTAAGTGCGTACATCCAGACGCCTCTTATGTGGAAAAATAAATGAATTGGTATGTGACACGTGGAAATTTTATTTTATTTTTAAAAATCTCAATTTTACTTTCTTTTTTTCTTTCTTCCAGATCCCAAACCCCATGCCCCAACCTCTTTTCTTCTTCTTCTTGCGCCTCCTTCCCCTTCATATGTTCTTCTCCATCAAAAAGGCAAGAACATAGGTTAGTTTACAAAGTAAAATACATTTTGGAGAATAAGGGAAATCATACCAAATCGAAAAGTTTTTATATGACATTTAAAAGAAGATGATTTCTTGTGCTACTACGATTGGGATTTACAATG
>JAJONS010073053.1:0-13543 GCA_029582315.1 Solanum tarnii x Solanum tuberosum
GTTGTGAACACCACATTTCATGAGGATGAAAGTCACTGAGCCTAAATAACCATACCTTTGCACTCAGCCCCATTACAAGCCTCGAAAAGACCTTTTTGATTTTGAGTGAGCAGAAATAAATGTTGATCGGAAAATATGGGCAAACCTATGGGTGAAAGCATGCATTATGTTCCTCCTTCTGAGAGTAAGCATTGCATCTGATTCCGAAGCTTTAAATCATTGTGTGATTATGGAATCATTCTTTTTGTGAGGGCATTCGAATACTTTAGTTGAGCTTGAACTTGCATTTGAAGCAAGTATTGTGAGCATGAGGTTCTTTGATATTGGTGAGTTATAACTAGAATCTTTGAGTGCACATTTAATCTTTGCATAAGTAAATTGAGTCTTGTTTTGTGAATTCATGATTGAGTCTTGTGTAGCACTGTTCGAGACACCCTTTTTGAAAAGCTGAAATTGAGTTTGCTTGAGGACAAGAAAATGTTTAAGTTGGGGGTGTTGATGAGTCCATAAATTGGACTCATTTAGGGCTTTATTTTAATATAAATTGTGTCCTCAAATGCTTATTTTATCTCAATATCTGATGAAAACACGTAAGTTTAAGATATTTGAAGTTTTAAGGAAAGCATGGACACTACTTCGCAAAAAGGAACAAAAAGGCTGAAAAGAATGAAGAAAATGAAGGCCTGAGGATCGCAGAGTCCACTTGACGAGTCGTCGAAGTGTCTCACTTCGCCTTTTGTTCTAGTGTGCTGAGCCCTGAAGGAAAGGATCAAGTAGGCAGAAAAAGGACGCAGTCGGCGCATCGCCGAGATGTTCCACGAGGCAGTACTATGTCACCCAATGACCTAGACCACGATGATGTTGAAGGATGGTGTAAGACGGTGATGAACTACATCAAGGAGAGAATCGCCGAGTTGATCGGTGATTCTGACTAATGTTGTCGAATGATCCACTGCAGCGCAGATTTTTGAAAACTATAAATACTCGTTGAGAGTTTTAGTTTAGTATGAGATATTTAGTGTGAAATAATTATTATAATTTTCATATAGAATATTATCTTTTGATATTTTTGCTCTAAGTTTGAGAGGGTTTTGAAACTTGAAGAAGAAAAGGGTTTTATCTCCAAGGATTTGGACTTGGGTCTCTTGGATTCTTCATTTTTGGCCTGTAACAAAACTTAAATTTTCATACCCATTTGAATGCAAGCACATTTATGTATAAATTTCTATCTCTTGATGTGTGGCTAAAAACCCCAATTCTTGGGGTGTGATTTTGTGAATATGGGCTAGATTAGTTGTTGGGTCTTGCTTGCTGATAGTTTAAATGTAGTTTAATTTTGATTTCGTTTAGTAGTTGTGGATGAATCTAATGGATTTGTAGTTGCAAATACAAGTTCACTCATGTGTTTTTGGCTTGCGAGAGAGAGAGGTCGCGAAACTAAGACTACTAAATTGATGGCCTAAGGAGTGGGTTGACATGAGGTTCCGCTCAAGAGAGTGAACCCTAGTCCCATATCCTAACACTCAGCTCGAGAGAGTGAGTGGGGTAAGGCGTAGGCTGGTCTTCATGTTGAAAGTGGGTGTTCGAGAGGAACCCATTTGAAACGGGGTAAGTTGCTCAAGAGAGAACTTATTTCCATTTAAAGCTTAGCCTAGTCAAAATTACTCTATAAGTTTTCTATCAGAAGCATGTACCCAACAATCTTGTTTATCCCATGTTCCGATCACATCTCAAGAATCCCCCTTTCATTGCTTAGATTTCCTTGTTGATTTCGCTAATTTTAGTTTACTTGCGACAAAACCCCTATTTGATATTTGACACTTTTTTGTCACCTCCTTTATTTACAATGTTTTTACTCGTTAACTTCTTTAGCTACGACTAGTTGGAGCGAAAGTTTGTTTTTCTATAAATTCTCAAAACCACTCCCTTGGGACGATTTCAACCCTTGGTTGGGTTATTATACTATTGCACGATCGTAAACACCCGAACTGTAAGACGTGTTATTGATTACGCAAACATCACTGTGATTTCTTAATCCAAGGCTACCATGAGGTCTTATACTCAAGCTACCATAAAATTGTCTTGTCTTACTAAGTCAAGCTATTCATGAAGGGATCTTATGCCACAACTTCAAGCTATTCTAGTCTAACATGCTTGATTCATTTTAGGTGAGCAAACCTTTCAACCTAGAATCATTCTATGTGAGGAAACCTTTCACATCATGTTTATTATGTGTTCATGAGAATAGCCTTTCAATCAACACATCTACATATCATAACCATAGACACTTCATTCTCAAAGTGTTTCTTAAACATATACTTAGGTTTTGTAATAACATGCACAATCTCATACTTTACCTCATTGAGGTCTCTAAACCTTTTTTTAATCATCATATCTAGAATTCTAACGTTAGACATGGATTCCATCACAACTCAAGTGATTCCATCAATTCATACATTCAATCATACATAAGGTAGATTAGGTGGGTGAAGTCCTTCCATAACAATTATATCTAGTAGTCTACCATTATCACATAAGCTTCACTTTTAAAACCTTAACACACATAATTCATCATATTGGCTTTACTTTCAAAACCCTAGTAATCAACATTCATGACTACAAGGCTTACTCTCAAAGCTTTACCTCTTACAATCATTATACACACCTAGATCACAAGACATTCTAGTCACATGCTTCATTCTTAAGCAATTTTAGTCATATATCATCATAAAGGCTAAATCTCAAACATTACTAATCATGGTCTATCATAGATACTTTAATATAATTCAATTAATTTCTATATGCTTTCATTCTCAATAAATTACTACACATATCATCAACCCTAGAAGATCATGTCTAAATCCTCAATTTCCTTTTACAAGGCATAAACCCACATTACATCAATTAGACTAGGGTTAGATTTGGAAAACATCAATAACATGATTCACTACTAATTCAATCATAAATAATCAATATTTACTCAATTGGATCCATATTCAACTTAACCCACAATATTAGAAAGAACCCTAACTTGAATTGGGGATTTCATCTTCATAATTGGGGAAAGTCTAGGGGACTCCATGGATGGATGAATCCATGGATGAATAAGCTGTAATACCTTGATTATAAATCCTTACAAAGCTTGGAATATTGGAGGAATTTGACCTAGCTTGATTCTCTTCTTCTTCTTCTTCACTTTCTAGAGAGAGGATTTCTTGGAGAGAATTGGGTTCTTTTTGGTGAGTTGAAATAATTACTAGGATCAATGAATTAAGGGGTCTAAAAGCTTTATATAGGTGGTCTAAGTAAGGTTAAAATAACACCACTTAACCCCTAATTAATTTCAGAAAGTTCCATAAACCCCCCCCCCAACTTAACCGCCTACATCACCCACGAGACCACGTCCACGGGCCGTGCGTGGACCCACGGGGCATGCTGGTCAATCATGGGTGGTGGTCGGAAACACGGTTTCTGGGACCCTGACCCATGACCCCTCACCTACGGGGCGTGGGTCCCTTCGTGGGTTTACAGTTTTGGGGCAGTCTGCTAGGGTCCTCGTCAAGTACCCTTGGTTGGTCCTTGGGAGTTTTACCTCGACGTTCTAACCTTCAACCCTTCATTTTAAGTATGGGGAGTTATTCACTACTCTAACCTTCCCGTCAAACTCTAGTTTAGCCTACTAGTTTCCAGGGTGTTACAATTCGAGGAATGAGGAGGATCATGTTAGACATCTCAAATAGTCCTCCAAAATCTCAAGGATTGACAATTTTCTGCCAATTTTTTTAAGTGTGAGTTTTGGCTTGAATCTGTGGCATTCTTGGGCCACTTTATATATGGTGAAGGGATTTGAGTCGACACTCAGAAGATTGAAGCAGTGCAGAACTGGCCCGAACCCATATCTCCAACTAATATAAGGAGTTTCTTGTGTTTGGTTGGTTAGTACAGAAGGTTTGTCAAGGGGTTTCATCTATTTCGTCCCTGTTGACTAAGTTGACTCAAAAAACTGCTAAGTTTCAATGGTCCAAAGATTGTGAGAAAAGCTTTCAGGTATTGAAACCTCGGTTGACTATTGCTCCAACATTGACCCTACCAGAGGGTACAAAAGGCTTTGTTGTTTATTGTTATGTGTCCAAAGGTTGACCTGGTTGCATATTAATGCAAAATGGTAAGGTTATAGCCTATGCCGCCTGACAGCTTTAGATTCACGAGAAGAATTACCTGACTCATGATCTCGAATTGGTAGTAGTGGTTTTTGCTCTAAAAGTATGGTGTCACTATCTCTATGGTGCGCATGTGGATGTTTTCACTAACTATAAGAGTCTCTGGTATGTTTTCAGTCAGAAAGTGCCTAATCTCAAACAAAGGATACGGTTGGAGTTGCTCAAGGATTATGACATGAGTATCCTCTATCACCCATGTAAGGCTAATGTTGTTGTTGATGCTTTGAGCAAGTTGTTCATGGGATGTTCTTCTCATGTTCAAAAAGGAAGAAACAATTGGCAAAGGAAGAAACAATTGGCAAAGGAAGTGCACACACTTGCCCGTTTGGGAGTCTATTTGCCAGATTCCAGTGAGGGTGGAGGGGTGGTGATGAATGGGGCTGAATCATCATTAGTTTCTTAAGTGAAGGAGAAACAAGACAAAGATCTTATTTTATTTTAACTAAAGGAAAATGTTCATAAGAAAAAGGTAATGGCTTTTGAACAAGGGGGAGATGGTGTGTGGAGATATCAAGGTAGATTGTGTGTACCAAAGGTGGATGAACATCAAGAGTGGATCATGAAAGAAGATCACAGTCCCATATATTTGATCTATCTCGGTTCCACAAAAATGTACCATGACTTGAGAGAAGTCTATTTGAGGAGTAGCATGAAGAAGTGCATTGCAGACTTCATTGCTAATTACCCAAATTGCCAACAGGTCAAGGTAGAACACCAAAGGCCTAGTGGAGTGGCTCAGAACATAGCTCTTCCAGAATGGAAGTGGGAGATGATTAATATGGATTTCATTACTGGTTTACCGCGATCTCGCAAGCAGCATGATTCTATTTGGGTGATTCTAGATCGGATGACTAAATCAACCCATTTCTTATCAGTAAAGACTACAAATTCACCAAAATATTATGCTAGATTATACATTCAAGGGATAGTCTGACTTCATGGAGTTCATGTGACTATCATTTCATATAGGGGTGCGCAATTCACCGCTAATTTTTAAAGTCTCTCCAGAAAGGTTTGGGTTTGAAGGTAAATCTGAGTACTACTTTTTATCCTCATATGGATGGCTAAGAAAGTGCACAATTCAGACTCTCGAGGATATGTTGAGGGTATGTATCATAGATTTCAAAGGTAATGGGGATGACCACTTGCTTATCATAGAGTTTGCTTACAATAACAATTATAACTCCAATATTCAAATGGCTCCCTATGAAGCTCTTTATGGGAAAAAATGTAGATCACCTATTGGTTGGTCTGAGGTTTGTGAAGTTGAGTGTATAGGTCAAGACTTGGTTCATCAAGCCATGGAAAAAGTCAAGACTATTCAGGAAAGGATGAAAATAGTGCAAAGTTGTTAGAAATCATATATAGATGTTAGGAGAGGAGACTTGGAATTTAAGGTTTATGATTGGGTATATTTGAAGGTTTCACCTATAAAAAGTGTTATGAGATTTGGTAAGAAGGGAAAAATCAGTCCCCGATAGATTGGTCCTTACTAGATATCCAAGAGGGTTGGAAATGTAGCTTATAAGTTAGAGCTACCGTTAGAGTTAGCAGCAGTCTATCTGGTATCTCATATCTCTATTCTAAAGAAATGTTTGGGTGATCCTTCACTTATTTACCTACCGATAATATTGGTATCAAGGACAACCTATCTTATGAGGAGATGCCCGTGCAGATTCTTGATCGCCAGGTTCACAAATTAAGAATCAAAGAGGTTGCATCAACCAAGGTCTTATGGAGAAATCAATTTGATGAAGAAGCTAATTAGGAAGGAGAGAAGGGTATGAAGAAGAGATACCCTCATCTCTTTCCTTCCGAACCAGTTCCAGACCCAGGTACTAATTTTTTGTAAATTACTCTTTAAGTTGATACATGGAGTTTATGTTGATTTCTTGTTCTTCTTACTGTAATCTCATTCGAGGAGGAATGTTCTTAAGGAGGAGATATTATAACACCTCGGATTTCGAAAGGCACTTAAGAGAGGTTTGCACATCTCACCAATCAGTTTTTAGTTTTGGATAAACTTCAAACAACAATATATTTTAGCACATAAAGAATTAGCTGACCCATGAACTATCAAATTGAATGTCTTTGACTCCTCTTTCCAACGTCGCCATGTTTGCTTAATTTCGAGCTAGGAGTAGAAATTTATGTCTATTTGAGTGAAGCCTCTCTATTTAGGCATCCCATTCATTTTAACAAGGGTTAGTTTGGTATTTTCCATTTTCAACTAGGCCTAGCACATTTTTCCTCACCCAATTAAGAGTCTAACCAGATTCTAACCACACTTACTCGTTCCTAAACACTTAGCAAAATAAAAGAAGAGTTCAAGAGGGGAAAAAGATAGGTTTTGAGCGTTCGTCAAGATCCCATCGATTTTCGCCAAGAACATTGTTCTTTCCAGGAATCTAAGGCTTTTCATAGTATTGTACTTGTTCTTCCTCATGCCATACATCTGAATTTATCCACGAAATTGTTGTATTGAAAGATTTCTTGAGTAATTCTTGATTTTTGTTTAATTCTTGAACAATGGACGTTGTGAATTCTTTTGTGTTGTTGATATTTTGTAGAAGTTTGATTTCCCAAAAGGATTGTAATGGAATTCCTCTTGTATTAGTGTTGGGTTTGAGAATCAAAAAGATTTTAGGAGAATTTCCTCCATTCAAAACTAGTTAGGACCTTTCTTTGGCTTATATAATTCATCTGAAATGTGGGAATGGGTGTGGGGCGGTGTGCCACCCATAGTGCTAAGACTTTTGCTCTGTAGTTTGGGGCCTAGCTCCCCATTCCAGCAGTGCTCCCCAAACTTTGGTCAGTAGTTTGAGGCGTGGTGCCCCAGGCCAGCAGTACGCTAGGGTCGCCTGGTCCTTTTTCTTTCTGTGCTTCATTCCGGATGTGTTTCTTTTGAATGATGACTACGTTCTCTTCATTGTATTAACTTCTAAAGTCTCCATTCATCCTTGAGAGATCCTACATGTCTTAATTACATGTATTAATTTATATCCCAAACTAAATTGAGTTAAAGAGGAAAGTTCAAGAGGACTTTTTGAGTAATTTTGAGAATTCTTTTGTAATCAACAATGGTTTTGAACTAAGTCTTGAGAAAGTTTGTGAGAGAAATGACAAGAGTCATATTTATGATTGAGAAAGAGTATAAGGGAACTAAGTACTCCCAACCTTAACACTTTTACATTTAAAAGAATGAAACTTTGATTTCTAAATGAGTTTATGAGTTTAGAGATATTTTAGAGTATTACCTCTTTTAGTAGGATCTTCTGAGTTATTACCTCCAATTGAGCAAGACTTATCTTTTATACATTTGAGCATGAGCCTATATATTTTGGGAGTAGTATTGAGCATTGATATGCGGATGAGTTCAGACAACTCACATTCCTCATAAACCATATAGCCAACATGGGTAAATGAGCGTACTTCTTAGACTACTCCTTAATGCTTGTAAGCATAGCTTAGTGGATCCACTTAATTGAGGTGTTCTATACCCTGGCAAGGTATATGACACTTATAGCAGCGTGGGCGAGATGTTGTATCATCACATAGCTCATAGTGATGGTTGTCGGTTATAGAATCTCCCAAATAAGAGTAAAGGATGACTTATTGTATTTTTATGCATCTTGAGTTAAAATTTATGTTTTATAAAGCTTTAAATAATGCATCTCTTATTATTGCTTTTGTATTGGAGTTGAGTTGAGGTGAGTATGTCTTTCAGTCTTATTAGTTTAGTTGTCTATGAATTTAATTTCCCCTTGCATGCTCGTACATTCAATGTACTCATGTCATTCGACCTGCATATTTTTATGAAGCAGATACAAATGTTCAAGGTCATCAACAGGCGCTTCGTTGATACCAATTGCACTCAAGCTAGCTTTGGTGAGTCTCCTTGTCTTCTAGAGGGCTTCACACTTATTTCCTACTTTTGGTAAAGTTGTTGGGGGTCCTGTCCTGACATCTATCTAAGTATTTAGTGGCTTCGTAGATAGTTAGAGTTGAGGAGTCATTCATTGTTTTCCTTGTTGATGTTTTGAGATCTTGAGATAGTTACTTATGTTTTATTAAGTATTTTCAGATGTTCATTTGAGTTATGTTCTAATTGATACTTTTAAGTTTAGTTATGCACTTGGAGTTCCCATTTTGCTTGAGTAAGTCTTCCGCTAAGTAGCCAACCAAGCCAAGGGTTCGCTTGAGGACCAACAATGGTTCTGAAGTGCCGGCCACGTCCAGGGTGTAGGCTCGGGGAATGACATTTCAAGTATTATATATTCATTAGTATTTCATTTTTAACTTTTGGAGTTTTTCTTGTTGGTCTACTCTTTTTTGTAATAGACAAGTAAGAAGACTGCATGCATGATATTCAGTGGGAGCTAATTTTCTACATATTAAAAGAAGTTTTATTGTATTAATTTGATTATTAGATATATCCTTTTATAGGTAAAAAGATAGATATCATTTCATCTTTAAGTCACATTGTGTCTATATCCCGCTAAACTATAACAGAAAGAGGTTGTTATTCAGAAGAGAAGAAGAATTGTACTGTAAAGTCAACATTTACTATCGATTAAAATAGTCTATTGAGAAAGCATATGTCAACGTTCATATTTGAAAACTTGACCCTGATTAGATAACCCACTGAGAATTGAGAGAACCTTGTGGATCATCTCTGGAGTAGGCTAGAGTGGTGTTTCCTTCTCACGAATTTGTTCATCCTCTCCTGCCACATCATCACTCGATGGGGGGATCACTGTCTCAGGCTGTCCTAGCTGTCTGACATCTAACCTTGGTGAGATTTTTCCCATGACCTCTCATTACTACTCCCCCTTGGGCTATATCCCCAACGGTTGGCTCAGGTGCATATGGAAATAATATGGAAACCCTAATATTATTAATGTAGGAAATAAAATCATCTAGATTTTATTGCATATCACTTCCCAAAATCTGAAACTCATCACATTAAGGACATCCAATTCCAAATACTAAGTTTGAGAGTATAAAATACACCATAATATATAAATAAAATAGTTTTTTGTATGAAAACTAAAGGCATCATGCCATGATCAAGAGAATCCAACACAAGGTAGAAGGAATAGCTCACCCTAGAATATGATGTGTTGGAGACTAGCTAGAGATGAGGGTGAGTCGAAGCCACTGGTACACTCGGTGCACTCCATTAAAGGACAACAAAGAAAAATACAAGGGTTAGTACGGGGCAACATGTACTGAGTAGGTATCATCAGTTGACTCGAAAGAGAAATCAATATGCATAAAGTAATAAGAGGAAATCAACTATAGCACTTAGCAGTTGGGAAACAACAAGCATCATGTAAAACTGACGACAACAATGAAGAAATTACGCAAATAGTCAACAATATCAAGAACACACATGAGGACTCAAGTCTCCACAACATGCTCTTTTGGAAAATGATTTCTTTGAGATTGAGTATATTAGGTTATTTTAATATGTTTTCCTTTAAGGTTACCATGTCGGAACGTGACACCCGATCCAACAATATTATGCCAGCTCATGTCACCTGATCCAAATACATTATGTCGGCTCGTGAAACCTGATCCGACAATATCCACTAGACTCATGACCAGGTCGTGTGTGTGTATAGACTATCGGAAGCTTAATTCTTGGTTCAAAAAGGATTATTTTTCTATGCCATTTATCGACCAAATACTTGATAGGCTTTCGAGAAATGAGTGGTACGGCTTTCTTGATGGGTATTCAGGGTATAACCAAATCTCCATTGCATCGGAGGATCAAGAGAAAACAACTTTTACATGCCCTTATGGAATGTTTTCGTTCAAGAGAATACCCTTTGGGTTGTGCAATGTGCTGGCTACCTTTCAATGGTGCATGTTATCAATCTTTGTGGATATGGTGGAGGATTCCATAGAAGTTTTCATGGATGATTTTTCGGTTGTCAGAGACTCTTTTAAAGAATATTTAAAACATTTGGAAATGCTGCTTAAAAGGTGTGTAGACTCGAATATAGTTCTTAATTGGGATAAATGTCACTTTATGGTGAAGGAATAAATTGTGCTTGGGCACATAATTTTTGGGGATGGCATTAAAGTTAATCAAGACAAAATCCAACTAATTGAAAAACTACCTCCTTCAATTTCGTTAATGGGAGTAAGAAGATTCCTTAGTCATGTCGGGTTCTATAGGCGGTTCATTAAAGACTTCTCCAAGATTTATATTCAATTGCGCAAGCTTTTTTAGAAGGAAAACATGTTTGTTTTTTATAATGCATGTTTTGAAACTTTCAAGATGTTAAAGGAGAAACTCATCTTAGCCCCTATCATCATAGCACCCGATTGGAATCTCCCTTTTGAAATGATGTGCGACGCTAGTGGCTTGGCACTAGGGGCTGTTCTTGGGTAACGCAAAAGCAAGTTCTTTCATCCCATTTATTATGCTAGCAAAACCATGAAATGTGCTCAAAAGAATCACATTGTGACTGAGAAAGAGTTGTTAGTTGTTGTATATGGGTTCAAAAAGTTTAGAACCTACTTATTCGGTACCAAAGTTATTGTGCATACTGATCATGCAGCTTTATGATACTTGATGACAAATGAAGCAGCAAAACCAAGACTGATTTTTTGGGTGCTCCTTCTTCAAGAATTTGACTTTGAAGTAAAATATAGAAAGGGATGTGTAAACCAAGTAGTTGACCACCTATCAAGGCTAGAAGCGGATGCTAAAGTGGCTGCGGAGAGAGATATCAATGATGTTTTCCCTGATGAATTGGTAATGTTAATTTCTACACCCTGTGTTCCTTTGTATGCTAATTTTCCAAACTTCATTTACGTGGGCTGTTACCTGATGATTTGAGTAGCCATTAAAAGAGGAAATTTTTATTTGATGCGAAGAAGTATATGTGGGACACACCTTTCCTCTTTAGGGAGTGTGTTGATAATATTATTCGGCATTGTATATCCAAAGTGGAGGTGCAAGAAATACTTTAAGCATGTCATGCTTCACCTACATGTGGTAATCATGGAGGTATCTGTACAGACTCCAAGTTTTTTCAATGTAGCTATTATTGGCCCACTTTGTTTAGCGATGCTCATGGATATTATAAATATTGTGTTCAATTTCAAATTCAAGGGAGTATATCTCATAGACATGAATTACCACAATCGCAAATCCTTGAAAATGAGTTATTCGATGTTTGGGGAATTCATTTCCTAGCTCGTTTGGGAAAAAATACATTCTTGTGGAAATTAACTATGTTTCCAAGTGGGTGGAAGCCCCATGGCATTACCAAAAAATGAAGGAAGAGGTGTGACAAAGTTTCTCAAGAAGAATATTTTCACAAGGTTGGGGACCCCAAGGGCCATTATAAGTGACGGAGGATCGCATTTTTGCAACCATCAATTTGAAGCACTTTTATCAAAGTATGGAGTCAGGCACAAAGTGATCATGCCATACCATCTGCAATCTAGCGGACAGGTTGAGGTATCCTACTGAAAGATAAAAAGCATCTTAGCCAAGATGGTAAACATCCACCGCACTGATTGGTCTAGCTAGATTGACGATGCACTTTGGGCTTATCATACGACTTTCAAATCTCCTATTGGTATGTATCCATACAAGTTAGTATTTGGGAAGGCTTTCCATCTTCTAGCTTAGTTGAAGCACAAAGTCTTATTAGTACTGAAAAGGATAAATTTGGATTGGGAAGTGGCTTCCAGGAATCGGATGCGTCAAATCCTTGAGTTAGATGAATTTCGGTTGTAATCATATAAAATCTCTGCACTTGTAAAGAGAAATTTAAATAGTGGCATGATAAAAATCTTACCTCATGAGTTTAGAGTAGGGGATATAGTCCTATATTTTAATTCACGGTTGAAACTCTTTCTAGGTAAGCTTAAGTCCAAATGGAGTGGTCCGTACACAATCACGAGGGTGTATGTAAATGGAGCAATTGAAATGGACGATGCAAAGGGGCTGAGATTCAAAGTCAATGGTTAAAGGTTTAAGGTGTACTTTGGAGAAGGTCATGACGTGTGAATTATTGAACTTGTGTACTTGGATGATACTTGAAAGCATATCCACGTCGTGTCGCGGTGCAAAATCAGGCGCTTATTGGGAGACAACCCAAGATCTAGTAGTTTTCAATAATATGGGTGTCACTTGTGTAGGATTTGATCAAAGGTCGACGAATGAAAGAGAAATTTGGTGATGCGCTGATACATTTAAGCAAAGCTCCAACGAGCTCACCCTATGGACTGCTCAACTTTAGGTGAACACTGTCTATTTTGGAGGACTGTACCCTCAACTAGGTGATTTGCCAATATGATTGGGTGGACCCGATGTAGTTCGCCTAATCTGAAGCAAAAATTAGGAGATACACTAGGAATTTCGGCGATGAACATGGACGTTCAGTGATTTGCCCATTGACCTTAGGCGATCATGCTACAACTTGCACATTAGGAGTCCAAATTCTCCTAAGATAGTGGCACAATCGGCGATCAGCCTATGTTGGGCGATCCACCGAATTAGTCAGAAAGCTCCACTCTAAGATCCTTCAGGGAGCTCCCCCTTATTAAGTGTAGCATGTTGTTGAGAATAGTCTTGTAATGGCACTTGCATGTTAGCTCTGAATGAGGACTGTTGTAGATACCCTTATTGAACTAATTGTGTTCTTGATTTACTTGAGGATAAGCAAAAGTTTAAGTTGGGTGTTGATGAGTGGTAGATTTGCACTCATTTGAGGCCTATTTAGCTCAATAATTAGTGTCCTTGGTGCTTAATTATGTCCTATTCTAAAAATATTTTGATGATTTGGAGCTAATGAAAGCTAAAGGACAAGGCAAGGATGAATGTGTGAAAGAACAGTAAAAAATGTATCAAAAAAAGTGTAAATGATGCACTGTTGATCGCCAAACAATTAAGGTGGATCACCTAAGGGATGCGATATCGCCCAAATTGACTGTGCACTAAGCTGATTACTTGAGGCTGGATGGTGAACTCGTGCAAAAATGGTGATAAGACAAATGGAGAAGGCGAACATCGTCGAATTTGACAGTACATGATGACAAAATGGAGGTTCAAAAGGTAGAATCAAATAGGACCACTGAATAAGGTTCAAACACCTAAAGCCTGGACCAAGAAAAAGGTGAGCTGAAGAAAAATAGGTGACTCATTGAATGAGCTTGACTACGTCTGTCACACCCCAATCCTAGGTGAGGCGGACAAGTACCATATGAACGCATGTTTTACAAGTGACCTACGATAAGAAAGTAAACTACTATGCTGATAGATTTACTAATGAGAAGCTTCATATACAACACATGTC
>JAJONS010073054.1:0-14921 GCA_029582315.1 Solanum tarnii x Solanum tuberosum
GAATTAAGGACCCACAAAGTTAAACTTAAAAGTGTTCACTAAACCCGTCTAAACTCGTCCTTTTGGACAGTGCTTCACTATTTCGGGCATAACTTTTTGCTCCAAGGTCGGAATTGGGCAAACTCGGTGGCGTTGGAAAGAAGACTCAGAGACCTTTAATTGGATAGGTAAAGGTCTACCTAATTCATTTTGAGCTAAAAGATATGACCATTTAAAGTTGACCCCTTACAACTCACTAGTTCAAATGACTAGTTTCCGGACGTCACGGTCATTTCTCATCATTTCATCAAGTTCTCAACTCCAAACTCACATGTGAGGCTCTAGTTTCACTAGTTAGTTTTTTTTTTAGGGTCGTTACATACCCAAACTGCCCCTCCCTTAGTTGGACCTTTTTAAACAAGTCAAACTTGAGTTTTATTTTCGCAGATTTCGTCAGGAAACAAGTCCACGACGCGAAGCTGTTCCCACAAGTTTCTGAAAATTAAATTTCGAGACAGAAGAGTCCGCGACACGTCCGCGATGCGGACCAAACATTTGGCTCTTGGTGGAGCTAGTCCGCGACGCGTACATGCTCCCTCCAAGCACAACTTTAAGCTGCCTTGGCAGCTTACTTGGCCAAGGTTGGGGTCCTCCTTGGGGACCCTTAGAGTGGCCCCCGGGGTGTCGTATCCGAACGTTTTTACCCTAAAAACATTTATTAAGACACTAGGGTCACCTCCACTGATTTTAGACTCCAAACAACACATAAAAACATGAATCAACATACTAGAACACACCAACATGTAAAAGACTAGTTTTCGAACGTCTTTGTTGTCCCTTGACGTTTGACTTCCAAACTCTTTAAAACTGACTAAAAAGACTATTCTTCATTATTTTAATCAAGTTATTAATGCATAAAACCCATGTGAGACTCTACTTTATCCTACTTCATTTTGAGGGGAGTTACACCACAACTCGTGGTGTCTACTATGGGTTGTGTAGACCCTCGTGGTCTTGGTGGGCAGTGCCTTGGCCAAAATGGGCAGCCTTCACCCTTGCCCATTTTCCTTGACTCTTGACCTTCTCCCTTAATGTTAACCCTCACGTTATGGCCCAAGTTTAGCCTGCTAGTTTCCGAGGTGTTACATCTAGGCATGAAATTGAGTCCCATTTCGGGGTACAAGCTCGGTATGGTATTTAGAACCTTTTGATTGAGTCAATTTTGGTATTTTCGGTGTGGCCCATTTTGACTTAAATTTGGGTCTGTTTCGAATTGTTGCGATGTTACTATCTAAAAATATGTAATGATGTTGTGATTGAAAATTTAATAATGTGGCGGTGTTTGGAGGAGTTACAAAAATGGATAAATCGTGTGTGTTGGATTTGGAAATCTTGTGATCGGTTTTGAGGTAGGCTGCCATCTACTTTATTGATTGAGCTTCTTAAATAATGCCTAGTATGGGTTTTATGTAATTTTGGATTGTATTTTCCAGGTATTTAGCTTGCGTCTTGTTATTCTATATTCTCTTGATTCGGTAGGAGACTTAGGCTTAGTGTGGGTGTTGGGATTCTTGGTTTCCCTTTTTTCCACCTTGTGGTGTGTTTTTGCTATGATGTTGATACTTGTTTGATAGGTTGCTAGACCAGCTTTGCCAGAATTGAGTTTAATGTGTTGTAAGGCCTAGTTGTCTTAGTTGTGTGTCATCCCTTTTGAGTAGTAGTTGGGAAATTGCTAGTTTTCAGAATTATGTGTTGGGTAGTTGGCCTTTTTAGTGTGGTGGTCTATTTTGGTTGCTTTCTCCCTTTTGCCTTAGTTTTTTATCGATTGCAGAGTTGTATTTTTGCTCGTTCGGCTCCTTTTGGAGTCTTCTGCTTCTGGTGTTCTTGGGGTTTGGTTATGGCTAGATGGAAGTTAGAGGTGTGATCCCTTGTTTCATCTGGATTAGTGTTATGTCGGTTATTTATTGTTGTGTTGATATCCCTAAAGGGTAGTTTATTACTTAGAGTCTGTTTGGTGGTGTTCCTTGGTGTTTTCAGTTCTTAGCTCTGTTGGGAAATGGAAATTTGCTAAGAAGGTTCATATTCAAGAGGGGGTCAAGGAAATTCATAGAATCTATGAGTTGGTTATAGATCAGGATGCATGGTTTGCTTTGTCATGCTTGGTGGCTTGCGGAGTTCATTATTAGAAGTTGGTACCCTTGAGCCAGTATCGACCAGTTGACTATGTTAATAGGCCGCATGTCGACTTGGTTTGCCTTATACTAGGTGGTTGGTTTAGATTCGCGGTAGCAGAGTAGCTTTTGGACTGATTGTGTTGATTTTTCAAAAGCTCCTTGGAGCTGGGCTCTTTACAGACTTGTCATTCGTAGGATGGGGATCCTTTGGATTAGCGTGGTTAGTGTTTCATCTGGATTTGTTGGTCTTTGAGAGCCAAAGGTGGACTTTGTGCCTTGCCTTGGACTGAGTTCCTTGTTTTGATGGTTATTATTCCTCAATGTTCTTGTAGGGTTTTTTTCCTTTCGAGGGTTGAGTTATGTCGGTTTGTAGAGGGTATTTAAGTGGTGCAGGTGATGTTAATGATGACTAATGATCTAAAAAATTCTCTTGATGATTACAAGGTGTTATATATGGAACATAATGTTAGTTTTTCGATCTGGGAGTTGGGTTGCATCTACCATGGTCCTGTGGTTGCTCTATTCTATGGTTTGAGTTTGTGGTTCTGGTCTACTCAGTCAGGCAAGTTTAGTTAAGTTGGGTGAGGGTTGGATCCCAAAATGGATTTGGAGGAGTTTTTGGAGTTTTGAAGTGAATTTGAGGATTTTCCACTTAGCTTGAGTTCTGTGATGGCGTTGTTCGATCCGAGAGCATGTGTGAGGGTTTGACGGACCATGAAGACTCAGTATCCTCGTCTTTTTGTGTCTTTAGGTCGTGTCTATCCATCTTAATCTATGATGCACAAAACTATGAAATTGACTAATCCAAGAAATAGAATCTCGATCAAGATGAATATGCTAAGCCGGAAAAATAAATCTGAGAGAATTTTATTCATAAAGATAGAAAAGAGTTATTTCATTAAGCATGAATTCTTTATTCTCAACAACCTGTATAGATACAATGACTAAAATTAATCTACTGACTATTGTTGAAACTAACTTCACCATAACAAATAACTCCTAACAAACCAACAGATTCATCAAACTCTTCGTTTCTTAACCACTTTTGCCACCTCAACTAATCAATTATTTAGCTATTTAAATTTCCATTTACTTGCAACAATACCCCCGATGAAGAGCACCCTTGACCTATAGGGTTAAAATAAGGAATCCTATGTTACAACTTAGTAAGGAACTCCTATGTAGCTTAATCTTCAGGTATACTAGTCCATTTGAGTGAGACCTATCTAAGAACTTTGTTGCCCCTCTTCACTAATCTTTTTTCCAACACAGTTTGAGGAGAAGGACAATAAGGGTTGGATAAGTCAAACCGTACAGGATGTGTAATAACCAATGGTAACTCATGAACCTCTTTAGTTGAGAGACATGGAACGTATAATGAATTAGCACATTTGCCAGCATTAAGAACCTATAGAACATAGTACCAATCTTAGCATCAATAGGGTAAGGCCTAAAATACTTGGTTTCAAGTTTGTTAAAGTGCTTAACGGCTACAAAAATTTGTTTGTAAGGTTATAATTTAAGATATATCGAATCTCCATTAGTGAAAGCCTTGTATGATCTATCTTTATTTTCCCTCATTCATTGTTATGCCTTCTCTAAATAAAACATGATCGGTTGTGTGATTGCCTCTCTGGCAGCCAAAGACCTGTCCACCATGTCAACAGAGGACTTACCAACCAAATAAGGAAGGTGTAAGGGTCACTTTTGACCATATAACACCTCGTAAGGAGTACCATTAATGGTAGTATGATAAGTAGTGTAATACGCAGACAACTCCTTAGGAAAATTTGAACAAAAACACCGCAAGTGAGTCTCCAGTGTTCTATTAAACACCTCTGTTTGACCATCAATTTGGAGATGGTAAGTTGTACATCTTTGAAGTTGGACCCCTTGTAGAGTAAATAATTTCTACCAAAATGAACTCATGAAAACATGATTTCTTTTACTGGTCATAGTTATTGGCATGCCATGCAACTTAAATAGATTGTCAATGAAGCTTTGAGCAATAGCCTGAGCAGGGTAAGGATGTTATGGGCTGATAAAGTGACAAAACCTTCTAAGTTTATCTACTACTACCATAATAACTTCCTTTCCTTTAGACGTATTAAGTCCTTCAATAAAAACTGAAGGCATATATTTGTCCAAACAACCTTAGGGGTATCACATGTAATTATTTTAATAAATTAGGTGAAGACACAACATCATACTTATGCTTTCGACAGATATCACATCTGTTAATGAAGTCCATAGTGTCTTGAATAAGTCCCTTCCAATGAAATAGTAATTTATTATCTTGATAGTGGCATTTATTCCTGAGTTCCCTCCTTGAGGTATATAAGTCATAACTATAAAAGAGTTCTTCTCAAGGCAAGTTAATTTCCCACTACAAGTTTGCCTTTCCATCTCAACTTCTCACTACACCAAGTATAAGACTTGAAAGGTTTCACCTGCAACTTGGAAAGTATCTTGGCAAATATCTCCTTTAAATAAGGATAGAACACCCATGTTTTCTTAATTTGCACGAACAAAGCATTATTGGGAGCAAGTAAGGAAATAGTCAATAACTCTACATCGTGTTTCCTAGATAAGGCCTCAACAACCTTGTTTTCAGTAACTTTTTTGTACTTAACAGAGAAGTCAAAAGCCATTAACTTTGAGATTTCAACAATCTAGAAATCTATATAGATGTTCTATTCTAACAAATGTTGCAATGCCTTCTGATCAGTCTTGACTATAAAATGTCTCCTCAACAAAAAATGATACCACTTGGTCACAACAAAAATAATTGCTAATAATTCTCTCTCATACACAAACATAGCCTGGTGTTTTGGAGCCAAGGACCTGTTTATATATGCAATAGAATAACCTTTTTTGCATTAGCAATTCTCCAATACCCTTGCCATTGACATCAATTTAAATCAAGAAAGGTTAGAAGTATTCTGGTATTACTAGCGCATGAGTTGATACCAGGGCTTGCTTCAAGGTGTTGAATGTTGCAGTAGACTCATCAATTCATACAAAGTCTTCCTTTTTAAAAAAATCATGCAATGGTCTACAAATGGAACCAAAACACTATGCCAATCCTAGAAACCCTCTTGATGTATTTGATACGGATAGGCATAGGCTATTCTTTTACAACCAAAATTTTATTTAGATCTCTTAAAACACCTTCCAATACTAATAAAATGTCCCAAATACTCTACCTTAGCTACACAAAATGCACATTTCGACATTTTAGCACACAATTAATACAGTTTCATTAAAGCAAACATATTTTCCACATGAGCAAGATGAGAAGCAATATTACTATTGTAAATCAGTATGTCATCAAAAGTATCGAAACTAACTTCCTTAAAAAAGGTTTGAACACAACACTCATGAAAACTTGGATGGATTATAGAGCATTGTTCAAGTCAAAAGGCATGACTGAAAATTTGTAGTTGCCTTCATGAGTTTTAAATGGACACCTATGAGAATCACCTTCAGTTATTCTCAATCTGTGGTATCTTCCTCTCAAGTCAAGTTTGGAGAAATCTTGAGCAGCCCCACCCACCCACCCCAATTCACCGAAGAGATCCTCTATTATATGAATTGAAAATTTATCTTTAATTATCATTTGGTTAAGGTCTCTATAATCGATACAAATCTTTCAAGTCCAATCCTTCTATTCAGCACATGAAGGACTAGTACTATGTTGTATCACACCTTGATCCAATATTTGTACTAATTTCTCAATAATGTTTTTAAACTTCGGGATATTTGTAGATTCTCTTACTAACAAGAGTAGATGCTTCCTTAACATGAGTTATGTGATCAAATGACCCCTTATATAGTGGCAGTGATGTAGGCATTTCAAAATATACAACAATATTGCTCTATTGGTCTAGACAAGAGTGTTGCAATCTAAGTACCTTTAGTAGCTTTTAACACATTGGACTGTCCTTGAGCTGATGTCTATTGCATCAAAGTCATCATGAATGATTGAGCATCTGGCCCTTTATATTATTTAGTGACTGGAATTACATACCTTAAGTTGAGTTCCAACACCTCTTATGACATGTTTCTTCCCCTGGTACACAAATTCAGCAGATTTGTTGGTACAATCAAATAAGATTCCGCCTAAGGTACTCAACTATTGCACTCCTAATATAGAGTCCACATTTCCTAGAGGCATAAGTAGGAAATGTAAAGAAAAAAATGTTCCTTGTAACAATTATTGTAAATTCTTGAATATTAAACTAGTTTGTACACTTCTTCAATCGGCCAGACTTATAGATTGTTCAATTATAGTAGTAGATTTACAACATAAGTTGTTAGCTACTTATTGATCAATGAAATTATGGGTGTTCCTAGTGTCAATCAACACTTGTAAGGGTCTCTTCTCATGATACCCTATAACCCTTATGGTCTGATACCCTATCACAGACGTAGTAAATGGTTGTAGTGAGATAACTATGAATTCATCTGCTGCACTAGACACTTTTTGTAACTATACTTCTTCATTGAGCTCCATTGACTCTTCTTCCAACACCTAAACCAAGTGAAGTTATTTCGTGGCTCTACAATTATGTCCCATTACATACTTCTCATTACACAAAAAAATCTCCTTGAATTCCTCTCATTCATCTCTATTGTTGTATTGAATCTACTAGGTGTGTTGTTGTTTGGTTCAGAAAGGTTTCTTGAATGTAGAATTTTGGAAAAATGGTTTTAGGTTCATTATAGGCCAACTATGAGTAGGGGTAGGTAGTAAAGGAATTTGAGACTTGGAATTAGGTGTAAGATCCCAAGCTTGCGCCTTAGCCTCAAACATTTCTTCATGTAACTCTCAATGTTAAATGATTGTAATAATGTTCTTGGGGACTAAATTTTTACATGTTTATTTAGTTTTAGTTTGAGAGCCTCTAGGCGTTACCTGATGGCATTTTCATTTGAGACAACCTATCAAACTCAGCCTAATACTCCCTTACGCTTCCAATTTGTTGAAATTTTTTTAAAGCTTTCATAATAAACTTATAACCATCACCAAATCTTTCATTCAAGTGCTAATACATACTCTGCCCAGGTAGAATCCAAACCTAACACCCTAGATGTCAAAAAGGATCTATGCCAATCTATAGCTTCTTCTTCTAGGTTTTTAGCAGCCATCCTTACCCTTTTATCAAAGGGAACTTCATTCATAGAGAAGTACCGATCAACTTTATATAACAAAGTTTGTAACTCTCTGCCAAAAAAATTAGGAAATTCTACTATAAACTAAAGAATGAAAGTATTACCATAATCATAAGAATCATACTTTTGTGTTTCTTCGGTTCGATTCTCACGTGGACACTCTATGAAACCTTCTCTTGCATTCGAAGATTCCTCCTTTCCAAATTCCTTATCTCTGCCCCTTGTATCCATAAATTCAATGGATTCATTAATCTGACACAATTCATTATCTGTTTGAGCATTGTGATCATGGATATTAGACAAACCCTTCATTAATTTCATCAATTGTTCCTGAATCTGCAGAAATCTATCGTCTATTTCTTGTGCTGGTCTTTCTTGGATTTTACTTCGTGTCGCCACAGCTATTTCAAGGATTGTTGGCTCCAACACCAATTGATGCATGAAATTATGGAATTGACTAATTCAGGAGATAGAATCTCAAGGAAGATGAATGTGCTAAGTCGAGGAAATATATCTCAAACGAATAGTTTAGAGAATTGTATTCAGAAAGAGAGAAAAATTACTTTATTAAGCATGAATTCTTAATTCTCATACAACTTTTATATATGATATGACTAAAATGAATCAACTGACTAGTGTTGCAACTAACTAACTTCACTGTAGCAGCTAACTCCTAACAAACTAGCAAATTTATCCAACTCCTCATTTCTTAACAACTTTTTCCACCTCAACTTATTTGTTATTAAGCCGATTTAATTTCCATTATATTGAAATTATCTATCTATTATTACAAGTATTGAGTTAAATTTTTGTTCAATTATTTAAGGGTTTTGGTCTGATTGTTAATCTTACCATATTAAGAGTCATCATTGTTGTTGGGGGAAATGAATGTGTGCTTTTCAAAACGAGGTCTCTAGTAAGAGATTGTATATTTGGACTATAGCTCTTAGGGTATGAAAGTGTTGATTTTTCTAGTTTCAAGATTCCATCTGAAGTGAAAACTTTCCTGAAGCCCCATTTGATCCCTTTGTGTAAAGATTAAAGATATGGAATCACTACAATGGTGGCTTCTATAGGACATTCTTGTGTGAAATATCTGGGTTTCTTTCTCTATTTATAAATTACAAGGTTAATGGGCCTAGTCATGATGGTTGGAGTCTTGGACAAAACATTAATCTCAGTGACTTGCGAGTCTTTGACATGAAGAAGATGCTTTGCAAAGACAATTTCGAAGGTATTGGTTTTCATTCTTTTCATGAATCACCTTGGAAAAACTTATAATTAATTTATGGTTGGCGTGGTATTGGTTGCAAGAATTTATCTTATTTTGATATTAAGAAACTTAATATATACTGTGCTGGTTGTTTTGATGTAGTAAGTGTTAAGAAATCATCACCAACTTAATTAATATCCAAGACATTTCAAAGAAGAATCTAGAATATTCAAGGGTCATAAATAAGTAAAGGAAGATCTCTGGAATGAATATTCTAGACAGAAAAGTCTACATATATTCTAGAAAAGGTTGTTCTAGAAATAGGTAGTTTGAAGAACATTCTAGAATATATTAGCAAAACCCTTAGCTAGATTCTTCCATCACCACCTATAAATAGAGGTGGGTAATTTGAGTTGTAAGTAAACAACAAGAAACAAAGTAAGTAGCAAAGTAAGAAAGAGAGCAAACAAGTGTGTGCTCAAGTAAAGAATGTTGCTGAAGCAAGCAACAAGTGTGATCAAGATTGTAAGACCAAAGCGGGTCTTTAATTTGATATAATAAAATTCAAGTTGTGAGAAATCGATAGTGCCCTTCTACCTCCAAACAATATTCAACAATTAGTATCAGATCCTGGTTGATAGAGAAATGTAGCAACTCAAATGAAAGGAGATCTTACAAGCTACCATTAGAGGCAACATATCACGAGACAATATCCAATGACGGATTTCGCAAGTACTCTCAATAGCGTTGAGAAGCTCAACTCAAGCAACTACGGATCATGGAGCACGAGAATGCAATATTACTTTCTCAGCTAGGAATTATGGGATATCATCGGTGGATCAGACACCTCACCACCAACAGATGTTGAAGCAGCAAAAAAGTGGAAGGTCAAAGCTGGAAAGGCCGTGTATGATCTCACAGTAACCATCGAGGATGAGTTCCTACAACAAATTAAAAGTGCCAAAACGCCCAAAGAAGCTTAGGACACGTTGGAAACTAATTTTACAAAGAAGAATGATGCAAGATTACAAAGGCTTGAAAATGAGCTTTTGTCGATCTCTCAACGGAATATGATGTCAATCAATACTTCTCAAAGGTAAAATCTTTGTTTGATGAAATATCAAAATTAGATCCAGAGAATGTTATCACAGGGACAAGAATAAGGAGAATCATTATTCATGGTATAATGCCAGAGTACAAACGCATAATTACAGCTACATGGGGATAGGCCACATAGCCAACTTTATCTGAGTTGGAAAATCTGTTGGCAAATGAAGAAGATTTGGAGAAGCCATTATCAAGTCTCACTATAGAAAATGAAGAAAAAGCGCTCTTCAACAAAAGACAAGATTATAACAAAAAAGAGAAGTAGAGAAAAGGACTAAAAGAATGAACATCAAAGAAGTCAACGACAAAACAAGCATGCGAAAGGCTTTAAAAACCGGCAAATGGAGAAGTGCTACAATTGTGGAAAGAAAGGACACTACGTCAGAGATTGCTAGTATAAGAAAGCTCAAGGTAATGTAGCTAATTCTTCCCAAAACCAGAAAGATGAAGAAGAAGTTTAGGATTTTGAGACCTATTATGTAGTTGAAGAAACTAATCAACAAGAGGAGCCTATCATCTGTCACTCTAACAAAGAAGAGGGGATAGCAGTTGCAACTATGAGTGAGAAATTGGTCGATTATGAGTAGTGGTGACTGCAAATAATTCAAAAATGCCAATAACTCATATTGACAAGATGGTGTTCGCGCCTCATCACAGCTCAAGACAAGTGGAACTTCAAAATGTCGACCATGTTCCAGGTATGAATAAGAACTTATTATCTGTATCGCAACTAACAGATTCTGGTAACTATGTCTTGCTTGGGTTGAATGATGTAAAAGTATACCAAAACTTAAAAGTTACAAGTACACCAATTATGGAAGGGAGAATATTAGAATTAATCTACGTCATGTCAGCGGAGACAACTTATGTTGAGAAAACGCAGAGTAATAAAACAACTGATCTATGGCATACACGTCTTGGGTACGTGAGCTATATCAAACTAAAAATCATGATGGAACAATCAAAATTAAAAGGTCTTCCCAAGATTGAGATTAAAGGAGACAATATATGTGTTGGATGTCAATATGGGAAAGCATATTAACTTCCCTATGGAGAATCAAAGTATCAAGTGAAGGAGCTATTAGAGCTAGTACACTCAGACATGTTTGGACCAGTGAAGCAGTCCTCCATCAACGGTTACCATTACATGGTAACATTTGTTGATGACTTCTCAAGGTACATATGGATTTACTTCTTAAAAGAGAAAGATGAAGTACTTGAGAAGTTTAAAAAGTTCCAATATACAGTGGAGAATGATATTGAATGAAAAATCAAATGTCTTCACGGACATGAGGGAGAATACACGTCACGAGAGTTCAATGAATATCTTAAAGAGAAGATTATAAGACGACAATTATCTTTGCCCAAATATGCCACAAAAAAATGGAGTGACTGAAAGAAAAAATAGACATTTGGCAGATATATGCAGAAGTATGCTATATAGTATGAATGTACCAGCAAGGTTTTGAGCAGAATGCATGAAGACTGTTGTCTACATCACCAACAGGCTGCCGCAGGCAACATTGAGATTTATTCACCATTTGAGAAACTTAAAAAGATGATTCCTACCGTAAGTCACTTTTGAGTTTTTGGTTGTGTGTGCTATATGTTAGTGCCAGATCATCTCTATAGCAAGTTTGATAAGAAAGTTGTTTGTTGCATCTTTGTTGGTCGACAAACAAAGAAAAGGATGAAAGTGTTGTGACCCTAGCACAAATCAGACATATGTGTCAAGAAATGTGGTATTTGATGCAGTATCATCGTGGTGGTCTGAAGAAGCCACATTACTAGATTCAATAGAATTGGAGCAAAAGCTACAACATAAACTTGAAGAAGAAGGACAAGGAAGTAAAATAGAATTACAACAAGAGGTATATGAAAAACTCAAATCACATACAAAAGAGATATCTTCAAGCGGAGAAAATAAAAGCCCGTGGAAAATTGGAATTCATGAAACTCCAGAAGAGTTGCAAGAAGGAGTACAGGAAACTCCTCAACTACGAAGATCCACATAAGTGAAACACCAAAATAGTAAGTATATAAATGTGGCACTGGCTGAGGTTGACAAGGTGAAGGAACCTACCACCTTCGAAGAAGCTTCGATGAGTAGTGAATGGAGAAAGGCAATGGAAGAGGAGATTTTAGCCTTAAAGCTATACCAAACTTTGGAGTTAGTGGCGAAACCTATGGATGTTAAACCCATATAATGTAAGTGAGTATATAAGCTGAAAATATGTTCGGATGGATCTATTGAGCAGTACAAAGAATGACTAGTGCCCCGGGGATTCTCACATGAGTATGGTCTTGACTATGACGAGACATTTTGTCCCGTGGCAAAATTACTATTGTTCGTGTGTTACTAGCTCTACCAGCTAATAAGTCTTGGACACTGTGGCAGATAGATGTAAAAAATGCTTTTCTTCACGGAGAATTGGATCACGAAATATTCATGGATCAGCCACAAGGTTTTGTGAATAGAGTCCATCCTGATTATGTGTGAAAATTGAAGAAAGCTTTGTATGGATTTAAGCAAGACCCCCGGGCATGGTACGGGAAAATTGTTGAGTTCATGATCCAAAGTGGCTATCAATTAGCACCAGCAGATTGAAGCTTATTCGTAAAAGCTCATGAAGGAAGGTTAGCTATCATTTAGTCTATGTTAATGATTTAATCATCACAGGAGACGACTTTGATGAGATCCATCAAAGTAAAAGAAATTTGATGTTGCGATTTCAAATGAAGGAGTTGGGCGAACTAAAACACTTCCTTTGTCTTGAGGTTGAAAAACAAAGGATGGGTTATTCCTTGGACAACAAAAGTACGCGAGAGATCTACTCCAAAAATATGGAAAGATGGATTGCAAGACATCTTATACACCGATGGAGCCTAACTTAAAACTATGTTCCCATGAAGCAGAGACTTGTAGGAAAAGACAACGTATTGTCAACTTGTCAGTAGTCTTATCTATTTAACATTGACCAGACCAGACATTGCCTTTGCAGTTGGAGTAGTTAGTAGATTTATGCGGAAACCAAAGAAGCCTTATTTGGAAGCAATCAGAAAGATATTAAGGTATGTGAAAGGAACTATTGACTATGGGCTATTATATATGAAAGAAGCTTCTTTCAAGATTATCGGATATTGTGATACGGATTATGATGGTGACCATGAAACTCGAAGATCAACAACTGGATATGTTTTCAATCTTCGGTCAGTCGCAATATCATGGTGCAACAAAAGACAACCAACTATTTCACTTTCAACTACGGAAGCAGAATATCGAGCAGGAATGATGGCAGCACAAGAGAGCACATGGCTAAAGCAACTCATGAAAGACTTGCATTAACCATCAAAAGATATCTGTCACACCCAAACTTTGTGGACTGGGATGGTCGAATAAAATGAGCTCAACCTAATCTATTGACATTTTAGCTAGCATTAACCTTAACCACAAAAAGCATAATATGAATAACATGATCAGGTTAAAGTGGAAAGTGACTTCTTAACTTCGTTCCAGCGCACGATCTGGTTTATGAAGGAAGGTAACATTTCCTAAATGTCCAAGCAGCCCCCTAATTATGAATGTGGCGCGCCACACAATCATAAGTAAGGCTCTACTAGACACGGCTTTCTAGACTCCCTAGGATGAACTGCTCTGATACCACTTTTGTCACACCCCAACCCTAGGTGAGGCGGACAAGTACCATATGAACACATTCTTTAAAAGTGACCTATGATAAGAAAGTAAACTACTATGCAAATGGATTTATTAACGAGAAGTTTCATATACAATACATGTCGTCTAGCTGAACCGATACATGTGACAAGTGAAACTATGAATGCAGATGATAAGCTTTGCAATGTCTACAAAGCCTCTACTGGAATCAAAACTGTACCACTAGAAAAATATGCATAGTAAAGACTCGGCAAAGCCCTGAATCAAGCTAGAGCTCACCAGCAACCGCTGAGTATCATATGCTTCTATTGGGGAGATCTATTAGTTGAGTACATGTACTTGCAGCATGAAATGCAGCGTCCCCAATAAGGGACGTCAGTACGAAAGAATGTACTGAATATGTATGGAATAATACAACCATATGTAAAATGAGAGCTCAAGTGAAATCAAATACCAATAGAAAAGGATTAGAGACCACCTTTGCTTATACTTGTGGAATCGTGTATGTTACATTCATTTCTTTACTTTGCTGAACGTTATAATCTTTATAAGGTATATGATACAAATAACCAGCTGATCAGTGGTAGAAGAGGATGACCCATGCTAGGCATTTTAACCCCCGGCATGTTGTCCTCATAATTCCACAAATTGGGATCAGCCCATGGCAGGCATTCGCCCCTGAGTTGCCGCACTTTTATACCAATTGGGATCGGGCCATGCTAGACTTTCTCCCCTGAGCTTCCACCCTTCTATACCAATAGGGATCGACCCATGCTAGGCATTTGACTATGGGATACCCCCCATAATTATACATATTGCTTCACTTAGATTCTTTAATCTTTGAGATTGTTGTTTTGATGCTCGTAACTCTTTTGAGATTGTTCTTTTGATGATCATAACTCTTTTGAGATTGGTGTTTTTGTGGTCATAATCATTGTTGAGAATTCGAAATATGGACCAGTAGTGGACTTCCGATAATGACAATGACGTGGGAAGCAAATGTGACAACAACATAATACTTAGGAGCTTATATAACACAGTAAGCATTTGACATCTCAAATTGAAGCACATTTCAAGTGAAGTCATTTAACATTCAGCCAAGAGATTTGAACTCTATATGATAGCCAAATACTCATTAACTAATATCAAATACAAGGCATACATGAACGTGGAACCAAGGGAGAATGTAGACAGATTCAACTTAAGGATGGATCGATATTCCAAGTAAGTACATATAAAATGTCCAATAGAGCAAGTAGGGATATTGTGAGGTAACATTATAGTCTAACACAGTGGGAGTAATAACCAATAAAGGGAACATATGAACATGTGAAAATGAGATATATATATATATATGTATATCCAACATATAAACATATGTACCATGTGTAATCTAGGATTATTTTGATTTATATAAGGGGAATATGTGCCAAGGGTACTTTGACGATGAAATGAGTTTAAACCTTGCATGCTAATACTTGGCAGAGTAAGCACATAGCTTTAGTAATAAACTCATATTAGAGTATTCACTTTAATGCTCTAGGGAGTAGGAACTGCAACTATGTATCAGTCACTACCAAGGCAGTTAGAAAGCTTA
>JAJONS010073055.1:0-15778 GCA_029582315.1 Solanum tarnii x Solanum tuberosum
GAATCCTCAAGAAAGGGTCACCACCAATAGGTCAACCGATTCAAGGTTCATAATTTCACACATGAAAGGGCTTCCAACATTTGGTCTACCGGTTCAAGACATAACCTAGAATACCTCATTAATCATTTATTAAAAGGCTACCAACATTAGGTCTACCGATTCAATGTTCATTAAGTCAAGATACATTAGTTACTCAAGAAGAGGATGCCTAAGCCTGCCAATTCAAGGTACTTCAATCAAGATCACATTCATTTATTAGAGAATAGGATGCCTAAGCCTACCAATTCAAGATACTTCAATCAACATTACTTTCATTTACACAAGAAGAGGATGCCCTAAGCCTACCAATTCATGGTGTAACATTACATTACAGAAACCCTTCACATTCTATCATCATCATTCATAAGTGTTAATTGAGAATAAGCTTTCAATAATAACACAAATGCATTCTAAACATGATCGTAACACTTTCGTTGTAATCACATGCATATACTTCATATCATGATCACACATAGATCCTTCATACTTTGCCGTTCTTGGCTATGAATCAATCTAAACCTAAACATCTAGAATACTATATTATATAATGGGAATATCATGATTCAATAACTAATTCAATATAGACATAAACAATTTAATATGCTTTCATAACCAATAAATTCCAAATCACAGTTCACAATTTAGTATTTTGGGGGAATCATGGGTTTATAGGAGAAATTCATCATAATTCACCGATAATTCACCAATTCATTCATAATTCGTTGCATATAAACCTTTGAAAATGTTTTGGAATTGAACCCATGCTTAGATTGAAACCCTAACTTTTTGGGGGATTTTGAAAACTTGAAATCATCTTTTGAGAGGGCTCCTTGAATGAAACTTAATCAAGGATAAAGACTACCATACCTTTATTGTAGAAACTCCACAAAAATTGAGTGACAAAGACGAAATCTTGAGCTTCAAACCTTGACTCCTTCTTCTCCAATGGTGGTTTCTAGAGCTCTTCTATTTTTGTGTTTTGGGGAATAATGAATTGAAGAATGGAGTTTAATACTTCTAAAAGCCTTAAATAACTATAATTAATCAAAATAAACTGTCCCCAACCCATAACTAACTAATTAGGAATTTACCATTTAACCCCCAACTTGGTCGAGCCTAGGCAGCAACTCAGGTGTGACTCACGAAACCCCATCCACGGACCATGGGTGGGTCCAAAAGTAGTACTAGAAAGTTGTGGTCTGGTTCAAGAACTTAACAATTGGGGCCTTGACCTACGGATATGATCCAAGGGGCATGGATGGACCTACGGGGCGTAGGTCCCAAGTTTTGACGGCTTTTTGGTACTTGGGGCAGCCTTGGGGTTAGGCTTTAGGGTCCCCTTCAAGGACACTTGGTTGGCCCTTGGGTATTTGTACCTTAACGTTTAACCCGTAAACCCCTCAAACGAAGCTCGGGAACTCATTTTACAACTTCAAACCCCATATCAAACTCAATCACAAACTCGTTAGGATCTAGTTTCACATACTAGTTTTTCGGGTCGTAACAGTGGTTGCCATTTCTTAAGGATTCAATGAGCTATCCTAATAATGTAGCTTGAATCGGTAGACCTAATGGTGGTGGCACTTTTATGTGTGTAATGTACTTTGGATCGGTAGACCTAATGGTGGTAGCCCTCTCAAGTACGATAATGTTAATGAGAATGAACTACTCTACGGGAATGTAGGCATAGCACCGAGGGGATATGGAAAGATGGAAGCTCTACCTACGTTAGGCAAGGTTTCAATGAACATCTTTCTTATCCCAAAACTATGTGCCCACATAGGTTATTAGCTAGTGGATCCACCTAAGCTAAAATGTTAACGATCCTACCTTAAGCAAGCAGACCAATCCTTTATGGTGTGGGATAGACACCGGATTCCACGTTAAGCTCACATGGTCTATGTCAATTAATTCTTCTTTCCATCATGTGAGCTACGTGCTATGGTTACTCAAGAGGTTCTATGAAGCATGAGTGGTAGTATGGGATGCCATTCATGCATTGCACGAGTAGGCTTTGAGAGGGATATGGTGTGTTCTCTAATGTCTTAATGTCTACTAAAATGAATGTGCTTTTAATGAAGCTAAAATGAATGTTGACTTAAAGGCTTAATGTAATGATAAATGCTTAACTTGGAAATGTTATTATGAGTTACTTTCCTTGTCATGACTTACTGAATGTGAATGTTCCTTATGCATGACTATTGACTAAATATGAATATGAAGAATGGTAAGTTCATCTATGGTGGCCTTAAAGTGGTACTTAGTATGAATTGTAGCATGGGATGCCATTCTTGCATTGCACAAGTATAGCTTAGGGTTACTTAATGTGAAGGTTCCAAAGTATTATAATGACTTATATGATGATTATACTTGTATCTTATGTCTTTTATACTAAATTTCATGATGTTTCTCAAAATTGGGATATAGCATGTTTTTCAACCAAAATGTCCTTTTTAAGCATGATTTTTGCATGGCTATTATACTTTGTACATTTTTGTGTGCTAACCCATATTTGTACATATTTGTATAAGTGTAGGTTCCGGTGTTTAAGGCGATTTCTTCTTGTTCAAGCTTGGGTTGACTGTTCGTCAAGCTTGTGGTGTGTCCTCATGGATCCGAGGATAAGTGCTATATTGTCATTTCATTTCGTTCATTGTACTAGACACTTTTTAGACTTTCTATTGTAAGGGCCGTGAGCATATCTTTGATGCAATATGTATTAGATGGCCATGTGAGACAAGTAGACTTCCACTGTTTTAAATAAAGTTTTCGATTGTATGGATTAAAAGTTTTAAATTCCACACCATTTTCTATTATCTTATGTTATGATATGCTATGAGGCTTGTATGAGGCTTTTTGGAGTCCTGTGCGCCGTGTCACATCTGGGGTGAAGGCTCGGGTCGTGACAAACATGGTATCAGAGAACACGATATTGGGATGGTTTTTAGGATTGATGTCTCACAAGCCACATCTCGTAGAGTCTTGTTCATAGTGTGAAGTGCGCCACATTTATGAATGAGAGGCTATAAGACATTAGGAAACTACACTTCTTTCATTACTCTTTAAGTTGTCCCATAGAGTTTAGCTCTATAAAAATCCTTTTCCTAACCCTTCTCTTGTGTTTATAGGATATCAATACGAGAAGGGCAAACACAAGAAGGATGGAAGAGGAGATTGTGAATGAGGGAGTTCCTCCCCAAGGTCCTCAAGGTAACCAAGTTCCTCAAGACAATCAAGCTCCGGTTGTTCCTCCGGCCATGACGGATGGGGAAGTTAGGTCTGCTCTTCTAATGATGGCGTAAGCCTTAACTACTCAATCCCAAGCTATGACGGCTCAAGCCAATAGGGGTGTTGAGACTCATATGAACCCTAATGTGAGAACTATGGATTCTAGGTTGAGGGATTTTGTAAGGATGAATCCTCCGGTGTTTCTTGATTCCAAGGTGGAATAGGATCCCCAAGAGTTTGTGTATGAGGTGTATAAGTTAGTTAATGCTATGGAGGCGACCTCGGTAGAAAAAGTGGAACGAGCCGCTTACCAATTGAAGGATGTTTCCCAAGTATTGTTTACTCAATTGAAGAGCAAGAGGCCGGTAAGAGCGGGTTCCATAGATTGGGAAGTATTTAAGAAAGTATTCCTTGATAGGTTCTTTCCCCGTGAGAAGAGAGAAGTTAGGACGGAAGAATTTATCAACCTTAGGTAAGGTAGCATGAGTGTGCAAGAGTATTCCTTGAAATTTACCCTATTGTCTAAGTATGCTCCATCTTTGGTGTCTAACCTGACGGATGTGATGAGTATCTTTGTGACAGGTGTGTCCGACTTAGTTGAGGAAGAATGTCGTACGACAATGCTTCATGCTGACATGAATATCTCTAGGCTTATGGTGTTTTCTTAACACATTGAGGATTCAAAAATTAAGAAAAAGAATAGAGAGATGAAGAGAGTTAGGTCCGATGAGCAAGGTCAACCAAGGTTCAAAAAGAGGGCTTCTAACTAAGATTCTTCAAGCACTCCTAGGGTTAATCAAGATAAAGGTAGTGGATCTCCATTTCCTAAACCTACTTGCACCAATTGTGGAAAGAAGCATTATGGGAAGTGCCTAGCCGGTACAAATGGGTGCTATAGTTGTGGAAAGAGTGACCATCAAGTGAAAGATTGCCCTACTATTACGGCCAAGCAAGGGAGGCCAAAAAATCTTCTCTTAATGGCTCGGATCCTAATGCTCCAAAGCATGGTCGTTTCTATGCACTCCGATCTAGAGAGGACAAAAGAGCTCTTCTGGATGAAGGCACCGGTATGTTGATAGTTCCTTATGGTTGTGAATATTTTATTGAGGTCCCTATGTTATTTTCTTGTTAGCCTTAGTATGGGTTTACTCCCAAGGGGGAGATGGTATGGTTAGAAAGCAGGGTTGTTGAGAGTTCTGATATCCTTGTCTCTTTCTTCTATTTCTACCCAAGCTTAAGACAAAGAGTTCCTTTTGGCTTGTTTCATGTTTTGGAGTCATGTGTGATTATGTGTTTCCATGGTCTCCTTATGTTATGCATGTTCTTTATGAATTCATGTTTAATGAGAAAATGATTTTCATGATTTTTATTCCTCATGTTGATGTGCAATTAGTATGAGTTGCCCATATGCTTCATGAGATGAATGGTTGAACATGCTTAAATGTGCTTTTGAGAACAATTCCATAATTTGCTTCATGATGTTATGATAAGCATGCTTTAAGTTGGAGAAGGTAATTCCTTCAAATGAAATGAGAAATGTTGAAGTTTACATGCATAATGGGTTTGTAGATGTAGTTCCTACTTCCTTATGTTGCATTGAGTATATTGAGATGGAGTTGATGTTTCCTCCTTGTTTTGTATATTTATATGATGTTTCATGCATGATGGGCTTCTATTCTTGAGTCTTTATGTCCTTAAAGTTTTTAAAGTGTCATTCAAGGACGAATGTTCCCAACGGGGAGATAATGTAACGACTCGGAAAACTAATAAGTGAAACTAGAGCCTTACATGTAAGTTGTTGAGTTTGATATGGGGTTTTATGTTGTGAAATGGTCTCTCGAGCTTAGGTTGAGGGGTTTAGGGGTTTAATGTCAAGGTAGGACTCCCCAAGGACCAACCAAGGGTCCTTGAGGAGGACCCTAAAGCCTAACCCCCAAGACTCCCTAAAACTGCCCAAGTTGACAAAATGTTGTCGGCTACGGATGGGACCTACGCCCCGTAGGTCAATCCACGCCCATGGGGGAGGTTCATAGGTCAAGATCCCTAGATGTGAAGTTTCTGAACCAAACAATGGACCTGCAGGATGGGGCGCAACCCCACCCATGGTCCGTAGGTCAATGGGCGTGAGTCACCCCTGTAGAATCTGCCTAGGTTCAGCCTATTGAGGGACTAGTTGGTAAATTCCAAATTAATTAGTTAACGAATGGGGATGGTTTATATTGTTTTATTTAACTTATTTAAGGACTTTTAAACTATTAAACACCTTTTTACAACTTCCAAAATATGATGTCAAAGCTTCCAATTTCTCCAAAGTTAGGGTTTCAATCTAATTCATGGGATCAATTTCAAAACATTTTCAAAGGTTGATTTATGATGAATTATGATTGAATTGAGGAATTAATGTTGATTTTTGATGAAATTCCCCCATGAACCCAAGATTCCCCAAAAATACTAAATTGTGAATTTATGATTTGTGTTGATTGATAAAGGAAGCATGTTAATTGATTATGGCTATGTTGATTGAGTTATGGAATCATGATATTCCCCTTATCTAATGTAGTATTCTAGATGTTTGGTTTGAGATTGATTCACAGCCTTGGAGGGCAAATTATGAAGGATTGATGTATAATCATGATGATATGTATATGCTTTGTGATTTCTATGAAATTAATGTGATCATGTCTACAATGCAATTGTGTTATTATTGAAAGGTTATTGTCAATTATACAATTATGAATGATGATGATATATGTGAAAGGTTTCTTGGATGTAATGATACATCTTGAATTGGTAGGCTTATGGCATTCTCTTCTTGTGTAAATGAAAGTGATTTGGATTGAAGTACCTTGAATTGGTAGGCGTAGGACATCCTCTTCTTGTGTAACTAATATATCTTGACTTAATGAACATTGAATCGGTAGACCTAATGGTGGTAGTCCTTTCATGTATTGAACAATGAACCTTGACTTGGTAGACCTCATGGTGGTAGCTCTTTCATCAATGATTAATGAAGTATCCTAAGGTTATGTATTGAACCGGTAGATCTAATGGTGGTAGTCCTTCATGATGAGTCTAGGAACTAATGTAATGATGAACCTTAAATCGGTAGACCTAATGGTGGTGGCCCTTTCTTGAGGATTCAATGAGCTATCCTAATAATGTACCTTGAATTAGTAGACCTAATGGTGGTGGCCCTTTCATGTGTGTAATGTACTTTGGGTCGGTAGACCTAATGGTGGTAGCCCTCTCAAATACAATAATGTTAATGAGAATGAACTACTCTATGGGAATGTAGGCTTACCAACGAGTGGATATGGTAAGATGGAAACTCTCCCTACGTTAGGCCGGGTTTCAACGAACATCTTTCTTATCCTAAAACTATTTGCCCACATAGGTTATTAGCTACTGGATCTACCTAAGCTAAAATGTTACCGGTCCTACCTTAGGAAAGTAGACCAACCCTTTACGGTGTGGGATAGACACCGGATTCCATGTTAAGGTCACATGGTCTATGTCGGTTAATGCTTATTCCCATCATGTGAGATACGTGCTATGGTTACTCAAGAGGTTCTATAAAACAAGGGTGGTAGTATGGGATGCCATTCATGCATTGCACGAGTAGGGTTTGAGAGGGCTATGGTGTGTTCTCTAATGTTTTAATGTCTAATGAAATGAATATGTTCTTAATGAAGCTAAAGAGAATGTTGACTTAAAGGCTTAATGTAATGATGAATGCTTAATTGGGAAATATTATTATGAGTTACTTTCATTGTCATGACTTACTAAATGTGAATGTTCCTTATGCATGAGTATTGACTAAAAATGAGTATGAAGAATGGTAAGTTTATCTATGGTGGCCTTAAAGTGGTACTTAGTATGAATGGGAAAATGGGATGCTATTCTTACATTGCACAAGTATAGCTTAGGGTTACTTAAGGTGAAGGTTCCAAAGTGTTATAATGACTTATATGATGATTATACTTGTATCTTATGCGTTTTATACTAAAGTTCATGTTGTTTCTCAAAATTGGCATATAGCATGATTTTCAACCGAAATGTCCTTTTTAAGCATGATTTTTGCAAGGCTATCATACTTAGTACATTTTTGTGTGCTAACCCATATTTCTACATTTTTCTAGAAGTGTATGTTTTGGCGTTTAAGGCGATTTCTTCTAGTTCAAGCTTGGGTTTATTTTTCTTTAAGATTGTGGTATGTCCTCATGGATCCGAGGACAAGTGCTATTTTGTCATTTCATTTCTTTTATTGTACTAGACACTCTTTAGACTTTCTATTGTAAGGGTCGTGACCCTATCTTTGATTCAAGATGTATTAGATGGCCATGTGAGACAAGTAGACTTCTGCTGTTTTAAATAAAGTTCTCGATTCTATGGATTCAATGTTTTAAATTCCGCACCATTTTCTATTATCTTATGTTATGATATGCTATGAGGCTTGTATGAGTCTTTTGAGAGTGTTTTACGCCATATCACGTTCGTGGTGTAGGCTTGGGTCGTGACATTAGCATTCAACAAAGTAGACCAAAACTATCTCCTTTCGGTCTCAAGCTTAGAACTCAAACCGAAATATGATTATTAACCTAACTCTACATTTCACTAATTCTCTTTCCAGCAACCCACACATATCAGAAGCTAGACTCAAGCATGCACTTTCAAGTCATAAGTTAAAGCATGTGAACTAGATTAAACCCATTTCATGAAATTAGGCATGGAACCAAGGAATTACAAAAACAACAGAGCAATAAATCTAATACCCAAATAGATTTTTCTATTTCTAGCACAAGAGCCCCAAATTCATACACACAATTACACCCACAATTCTTGCAATGCAAAGCAAGGAAATGAAGAAGGGTAAAGATATTTTACTATCAAGAACACAATCTTGAAAACCAAATATGAATTGTGAGGCAACTTTCCTTCAACGTCTCAACCCAAAATTAAGATCTACAAATTAGGGTTCTTCCTTAGTCTAAACTAAAAAAAATGAGAAAAACTAGTCTAAAATCTGATATCGAAATCTGGATATCAGATTATGTTTCTCTCCGGTCCTTTGTGTAAATTTGGATCCAATGCCTGAGAAATTTCATTTCTGCTCTTGACCAACTGGGCTGGCTTAGCAAAAGTGGCAGGGGTTTCACAAAAGCAAACATCACTTCACTTAAATGACCCCTACCTTTTTAATCTAGTTTGCAAAAGAAAACTCTGCCTGGTCGCTTATGTAGACATTCACAAAAAGTGAACTCCCTTCGTAGCTACGACCATTTTTTCCAGGTTCAGCTCCTTTTCAGCTTCTTTTCCATTTTTGTCCATCATTTCTTATCCTAGAAACAGATACTTTAAATCAACCCTATTCAAAGGGTAATTAGTCACTTTCTCTACTTGAGTGCAACAAAATAATAAGAAAAGAGCTTTAAATGAGTGCAATCCACCACTCATATGGATCCAAACAAAGGGTTGTTCGATACCAAACTCAACATTCTAGAGCTAATTACGTTGATGAAATTCTCATTCAAGATCGTTTACTTATTTTGTTGACTAAAGTCAAACTTAGTCCTTAACTTGAAAGTGAAAATTCCTAATTACACATATTAACACTAAAATCCTTGGGAGTCATGTCGAGAATGCTGCTTACCTAAATTGACCCTTTCGGAGTTGATGGAATCATCAGAGTTGGATTATGAGGTCATCTTCCTAAACTTCTAATGAAAAATGATTGTTCAAGGTTTAAAAGCTCCAAAATTCTAAAACTAGCATAAAAATTGAACGAACGACCAAGTGATCGAACTGTTGGTCACAACAAATCATAAATGACTTGAGGTCTCTAGAGGAAAGAAAATGACTCCTTTACAAAGATCAAGCGATCATCCAACTCTACTACATCATAGTGAAACATATGAGACTCATTAGGAACATAGAAACACAACAACGATACATAAAAGACTAGATGGATAGCTGAGAACAACGGAGGAAAAGCTAACTCATATGTAACATGTCAAACTACTTGGAGGATCTCAAAAGGCACTATAACCCAAGGGTTAAGCTTTCCCGCTTACCAATTCTCATCACACCCCTCATGGGCGAAAAACTCTTTCACCAACTGAAAATATGAAAAGTCGTCGCCTACGATTTGGATAACTTGTATGCATACTTTGAGTTGTCCAAAGTCTATCTTGAGTCACTTTCACCTACTACAAAAGCCTCTTGATTCAAGTTTGTATCACACATTCTATGCTCTGTACACTCAAACCAACCAACCAGAAAGCAACAACGCCTGCTATATAAGGCCTCAAACAAGGCCATCTGGATGCTAGAATGGTAGTTGTTGTTATACACAAACTCTGTGAAAGGCAAGAACTAATCCCATTAACCATTGAACTATAGCAAACAAGCTCGCAACATATCCTCAAGAACCTGAATAGTATTCTTTCACTAACCATCAGTCTGTGGGTGGAAAGCTGTGGTAAGGTCGACATGAGTGCCAAACTCATTTTGAAAAGTCCTCCAAAAGCACAAAATAAATGGAGTACCCTACTATGATATAATAGAGACCAACACACCATGAAGATAAACCACCTCACAAATGTGGATAAGGGCCAACCTCTCGGTGCATAATGAAAAGTGAATAGGGAGGAAGTGTGCTTATTTGGTATCGATCAACATTGACCCAAATGTTGTCAACACCTTGAGAGGTCCGAGGTAATCTAACCACAAAATCCATAGTTATGTAATCCCACTTCAACTCTGGAATGCATAACCTCTAAAACTCACCACCAGGCCTCAAATGCTTAGCCTTCACCTACTGACAACTTAGGAAACATGACACATAGTTTGTAATATCATTTCTCATATCGATCCACTAGTAATTCTGCCTCAAGTCACGATATATCTTCGCAGTTCCCCGATAGTAGAATCTTTGGAAACATGGGCATCACAAAGTATCAACTGGAAGAAACCCCCAACTCTCAGAACACAAATACAGCCTATAAACCTCAAAACTTCATTTGAATCCAAGGTAACCTGATCAGTGTCACGTGCTAACACTCGATCTTGAAGTGCCACCTAGGCCTCATCCTCAAATTGAAAGCTACTAATCTGATCAAGTAGAGAGGATTGAAATCCCACATAGTCTAAAACTCATCTAGAATTTGAAACATCTAATCGATAAATATGATTAGCTAAGGACAAAATTAAAGCTAAGGGTCGCTCCATAGTAGATAAGAAAGATAGACTACCTATATTCAATGCCTTCTGATAGGCAGGCATCCGCTACCATATTCGTCTTGCTCGGATGGTAGAGAATATAGATATCACAGTCCTTTAGAAGTTCAATCAAATAACGTTGCCTCTAATTAAGGTCCATCTAGATCATAATTTACTAAAGACTCTTGTGATTAGTTTATATCTTACAACAAACTCCATATATGTAGTGCCTTTATATCTTAAGCATGGAAGTTACTGCCTCCAACTCCAAATCATGAGTGGGGTAGTTGTATATACCTCATAATATACAAAAGACTTTTGTGATCAATGTGTATCTCACAACGAGCTCCATAAAGGTTGTGCCCCCAGATTTTAAGTGCGAAACTACCACCGCTATCTCCAAGTCATGAGTGGGGTAGTTGTACTCATGTAGCCTAAGATGCCTCGGCGCATAAGAAATAACCCAACCCAATTTCATCAGCTGTAACCCAAACCAACACCCGATGCATCACAATAGACCGTGAAACCCTCGCCCTCAACTGGAAGAGTCAATAAAAGAGCAATAGTCAACATCTCCTTAAGCTTTCGAAAACTCAACTCACACTCCTTAGACCACTCAAAAGGAACATAAAGGCAAGTCAATTGGGTCAAAGGTATTGCAATGGTGAAGAAACCCTCCATAAACTATCTGTAGTAGCCTGCAAACCCAACAAACCTTCTAACCTCAATAATCGAAGTGGGTCAAACCCAAACATGAATTGCCTCAATCTTCGTTGAACCTATCATGATTCTTGGACACCAAGTGCCCAAAAATGCTACAGACTCAAGTCAGAACTCACATTATTAGAACTTGGAATAAAGCCGCTGATCTCTCAAAGTCTAGAGCACAATCCGCAAATACTACTTATGATAACTCTTGCTTTGTGAGTATACCAGAATGTCACAATACTCTAACTTGGAGAATTAATGCCTAAGTGTCAAGACCCAAGGCTAGCTCCTAGATGCGACACAACGTACTTGACCTTGAAGGGGTCTCATAAAAGCCTCATAGCATTCTTGAACATAACAACATAGGAAAATAGAGAAGAATTTAAACTTTCTTTACAATCGAAGACATTTTCATTAAAAATCAAGCGGAAGACTTTCTAGACTTTGTCTCAAACAATCTAATACTTTTAATACAACATTGGGACTTAGCCCATACAAAAACTTTAACATAAACTAAAGACACAAAGGGAACATAATAGATTTTGTCCTCGAAACTATGAGGACTCACCAAGTCTTCATCTACAAGCTCCTTGGAAACCTATTCTTCAAGCATAGAACACCAATATCTCCAAACCCTACACCTTGGTAAAAATTTAGAAATATGGGGTAGCATCAATTAATTGTACTAAGTATGGAAGCCATGAAAAAACCATGCTTAAAACGGACATTGTCTTTGAAAGTCATGCTTTTATGCCATTTTAATAAATTTGCATGAACATAAGTATAAGAGGCATAATATTCAAACATAACCAACATACAAGTCATTTTTCACATTCAAGACGTAATCATCATCTAAACCATTACCTTCACCTTAATCCTTCACCTCAAGTAATCCTCAAGCTATACCTTGTGCAATGTATGGATAGCGTCCGATACCACCATCTACACTAAAGTACTACCTTAAGGTCACCAAAAGTGAACTTACCATTCAATATTTCCATCTTCATACAATACTCATACATAAGAGACATAAACATTACATAAGTTATACCATCACATAAGGACCATCACCTAAGACAACTTTAAGTCATACTTGTGCAATGTGCAAGTAGCATCCCATACTACTACTCACACTAAGTACTCCTTTGAAGTCACCATAGGAAAGGAACATTCATATACAGTAGTCCATAACAAGGAAGTAACTCATAATACAATCCAAGTATAGCATGCATAATTTACATCATCTCATATAAGCATATAAGAGTCAACATTCTTTATTAACTTCATTTAGGACACATTCATACATTTAGAGGACTTTCAAACATTAGTCATTAAGACTTATAGAACTCATTATGACCCTCTCAAAGCCTACTCGTGCAATGCATGGATGGCATCCCACACTTCATAGAACTCATCAAGAAACCATAATGCACATCTCACATGACGGGAATAAGCATTTAACCGACATAGACCAAGTGAGCTAGACAGGGAATCCGGTGTCATATAACCCCACATCGTAAAAAGGTGGTCTTCTTTCCTAAGGAAGGCCAATAACATTAGCTTGGATAGAATCCACTGGCTAATATCCTATGTGGGCACATAGTTATGGGATATGAAGATGTTCATTGGAAATCTAGCCTAATATTGAGAGAGTTTCCATCTTACCATATCCGCTAGGTGCTTAGCCTCCATTCCTATGCAGTATTTCATTTACATTTCATTATTGTGCTAGAGAGGAATGCCATTGGCCTATCGACCCAAGTCACAACATTACACATGAAAGGAATGCCATAGGCCTATCGATTCATGGTACATTACATGGATAGCTCATTAACTTGCGAAGAAGAGTGCCTTTAACATTGGGTCTACCGATACAAGGTTCATCATTTCACACATGAAAGGGCTACCAACACTAGGTGTACTGATTCAAGGTTTTCCATCACTTCAGTTTCTAGACTCATCATCAAGGCATACCAACACTAGGTCTACCGGTTCAAGACATAGGCTAGAATACTTCATCATTCATTTGTGAAAGGAATGCCCTAAGCCTATCGATTCACATTCATCAAGTCAGTACCCAATCATTAGTCATTTATGAAAGGAATTCCATAAGCCTATTGATTCATATTCATTATACAAGAGAGGATGCCTAAGCCTACCAACTCAAGGTTCAACGATCAACTATAATTTCCTTCATTCAAGAAGAGGATGCATGAGCCTACCAATTCAAGATACACTATCAAATTACTTTCATCTATGCAAGAAAAGGATGCATAAGCCTACCAATTCAAGACATACATTATATAGAAGGAATCCCTTCACATTTCATCGTCATCATTCATGAGTGTTAATTGAGAATATGCTTTCAATCATAACACTACTACATTCTAAACATGATCATCATACATTCATTGAAATAACACACATATACGTTAAATCATGATCATACATAGATCCTTCATATATAGAGGTACAAGGAAGATATCCATCAATTCATTACAACAATATACATAGTAAGTAAACACCTCGACCTTTCAAGTGGATCAATAGATCAAGCAAAACTCTACTTCAATATGTAATTAGGTCATAACTTGCCCTTTCAAGGCCATGATCACAAGTCACCAACAAACCTTTCCTTACTACAATTAGGCATGAATAGTGATACATTTAAAAAATCTAAATCAATTTAGGCATAATCCATCAATATTCATTCATGATCAACAAAACCCACTTCATAAAGGCACAATTTAGGAATTGAGAGAATTCATGGGTTCATAGAGTATTTTCATCATAAATCATCAATTAAACACTAATACAATCATAATTTGTCATTAGAAACATTTGAAAACGTTTGATGAAAGAACCCATAAGATTGAGTAAAACCCTAAGATTTTGATAACTTGAAATCACCTTCGAATTGGCTCCTTGAATGAAAAGTTAGACAAGGATCAAGACTACCATACCTTTTTAAGAAAAATCCTAAGAAAATCCCTGGAATAACTTGAAGATTGACCTTGAGAGCTTGAAGTCTTCACATCCAATGGAGGTTTCTAGAGAGAGAACTTTTGGAGGGGAGGGGAGGTTTTGATTTTGGGTTTTGAAATAATGAAGTCTAAAATATGTTTTAATACTATAAAAACCCTTAAAATATGTTAATAAACCAATAATAACCGTCCATGACCCAAACTAACCAAGGGGGGAATTTACCAAACCACCCCTCACCTTGGTCGACTTTGACAGAAAACTAGCACCAACCACGAAGCCCCCATCCACAGATCGTGGATGGGACCACAAACCGTCTTGTGCCCTCGCGGTTTGTGGGTGTGGCTTGGTTTTGGGGCCCATGACCCACGGAGGACATCCATGGGGCGTGGATGGACCTACGGGGTGTGGTCCCCTTCCGTGGTTCACCAAAACTTGGGCAGCTTGTTGGTTTCAAGGGGCTTGGGGGTTAGGCTTAGGGTCCTTCTCAGGGACCCTTAGGGTGGTCCTTGGGGAGTCTTACCTTGACCTTTAACCCCTAAATCCCTCAACCATGGCTCGGGACAACATTAAACACCCTTAAACCTCACACCAAACTCAAACACACAAGTTAGGCTCTAGTTTCACATATTCGTTTTACGGGTCGTTACATTATCCCCCACTTAGAAACATTCGTCCTCGAATGACACTTAAAAACACATTAAGGGGTTAAAGAATGCACAAACTAGGAGGAAACACCAACTCCACATCAATAAGATCAATTCAATACAAGAAAGTAAGAACTACTTCTACCAACTCATTATGCATCAAAACTTCACATTTCTCATTACATTGGAGGCATTGCCATCTCCAACTCACATCATGCTCATCACAACATCATTAATCACATTATGCAACTTCTTCATAAAAGCATAATTAGGCATGTTCAACATTTATCCTCATGAAGCATATGTACAACTCATACTAAATGAACATTAACATGAGGAACAATATTCATAAAAACTCAATTTCTTATTCAAACAAGAATTAAACTAGAAAATGCATAACATAAAGAGACCAAGGAAACACATAATCGCACATGACTCCGATACATGAAACAATCCAAAAAGGAACTCTTTGTCTTAGGCTTGAATAGGCATATAAAGGAAGAGGTAAGGGTATCAGAACTCTCAACAACCTTACTATTCAACATCATATCCCCCACTTAGGAGTATACCCAACTAAGGCTTATCATGAACACAACATAGGAACCCTTCATCAAGACATCCACAACTTACAAGAAACCATCAACATACCGGTGCTTTTAAACTAGGAAGGTCCTTATTAAGAAACTCTTGCCCATAAACAACCTTATCAACACCACTCAAGGTCTCATATGAGTCTACAACACCGGGTATAACCTTCTCAAACTCACTACACCTCTTAAGGTGAGAGCATCAAGCAAGCCTAACTCATGAACATCAAGGACACTCAATGAAATGACCCAAAAGGTTCTTAAAAATGTACTTCGGAAGTTACCGGAAACTTGTTTAGCTATATAAAAAAATCCGTTTCGTTTTTCGAAAATCCGACTTCATATTCTTGTTTAGGGGGTCAAATTGAG
>JAJONS010073056.1:0-11181 GCA_029582315.1 Solanum tarnii x Solanum tuberosum
TTTTTTTTTTACTTAAAAGTCATTTCAGTTTGACTTTTTATTTTTGACTTAAAAGTTACTTTTTTTAAGCCAATCCAAACGGACCCTAAATAATGTTGTAGATAAATAGAGACAAAATGATAATTGTCACTAATTGTTTATACCATTAGCGACAAAATTTAAGATCACAGATAATATACAATTAATGAAAAATAGTTTTGTCACGTTGGGCAAACTTTTAACATAGCTAAATAATGCCCAACCAACACTAGTGATCTAGTGTTACAGTACCCCAACCGCGATAAAAATCTCGATATTATTCTCGAAAGAAGCATTCCATAATTACCTAACCTTAAAAGACTGATCGATTATTACACCATCTTTAAATAAACAATCGAATTCTTCATATATATCTATGTATATATAACAGGAGAAGTAAAAAGTGCCACCACAAAAATACAACAATTTTAAATTTTAAAAACTAATTTTAAAATCTTTTAAATCTGTAACTTAACTTAACCAAAAAGAAATTAAAAAAAACCAACTAAACAATTTTATATTTCTAAATAATTTAAAAATCGTTTGAACATGATTCTTAAAGTAACGAAAAAGAAATTAAAAAAGTAATTAACTAAATAATTCTATGTTTCTTTTTTTACTAAAATTAAAAATTTGTTACTGTTTGCTAATTTGAAGTTTAAAATTTCCTCTTTTGTAATACAATTTAAATATTAAAGGCAAATTGTTAACTAATAATAATGATAATAATAATAATAATAATAACAATAATAATAATAATAGTAATAATAATAATAATAATATAATAATGATAATAATAATAATATAAGATATAATATATAATAATATAGTTAATAATTTGGATAATAATATATTTGAATTTGTAACGACCTGTTCACGTTGTTATAGAAAAGCCAACGAAAAAAATAATTTGGGCTAGAAAACTTTTGAGTAGTAACTTGGAAAATTCTAGCCTAGTCCAAATTTGGACAAAATCTGAGTCAGGTATGGTCTAGGGAAATATGGAAATGAATGGGGATCTAATTATGAAGTTGATCACATGAGTAGATAGTTAAGATGTTAAGGAAGTCGTGCGACTTTACAGAATCGAATTCGGGCGAGTAGAAATCCTGAAACTGATCTTGGCGTCAAAGGGTAGTTTCTGAACGTCAAGGGTTGAAGGAGTGTTGTGAAACGGGGGCTTGGAACTCAAATTCCGAGCTTTTGTCTTCGTGTAAGCCGCCGGGGAGGTATTATTCCCGCCAGGATGGGGCTGCTGTGGCGGGATAGGGTCCGTGTAGCGGTGCAACTGCGAATTAAGTCGAGGAAAAACCCTAATTTCGTTATTTTCTGCATATTTCAGTCTTAAGAGTTAGGAGATGACCCAGGGCGATTTCTTGACAGTTTTCCATGACTTTTGATGCTAAAGGTAAGGATTTTACTCCCCTAATCCATTTTTCGATCCGTAGAACTTAGATTCTTGGTTATATTATTGGGGAGGGTTTTCGCCTAAAGTTGATGGTGGGAAAATCCCTAGCTGCACATTAGGATCATGGGTTTGGTCTTTGGGTTATTGGGTTTGTTATTATCCGAGTAAATTAGACCTTAACTATTGATCCTTGTGTTATATTAATCGTTTGTAGACCTAGAACAAGCGGAAAGAATCCAAAAAGGGAAGACTCAAGGGTCTTAGGATGATTCAAGCTTGATTTCGAGGTAGGTGATAGTTTGATTTCCTATTTGTGTGACATATACCGTTTAATTGCTTTGTTATATGCATGCATGTATGTGAATAGGGAAATGTGAATCGAAACTAATGCAAATGAGTACATGTATATGAATAATTACATGCCATGAAACCATTGCTTGATTGTATGACTATGAGCATTGTTGATTATAGGTGTGATTGTGATTGTGGTTGTGCTGACTGAATCAGGTGTCATGTTCTAACATATACATTGGATCGGGTGTCAAGTTTCGACACATATATTGGATCGGGTGTCATGTTCCAACACATGTATATTGAATCGGGTGTCACGTTCCGACACACTAACACTTTGGGTATGGGTTCCATGAGAGAACTATTGTGATTGTTATGCCTATGTCTACTTGCCATTGATAATAGAAGATTGTATGTTGCTCTGAAATGATAACTGAACTGTATTTTGTAGATGTGTTCTTACTATGTTGTGATTGATCTTTGTATATTGTGCTTATGGGAGTAGCTGCGTGATCCTACCAGTAAACTGTGGTTGTGTACTGATACTGCACTTGCTCTTTCTTTGTTGAGGATAGGGCATCTTCAGACGGCTACTGATAGACCTCATTTAGGAGATACTGATCGAGATCGAATTCAAGGGTGAGCCAGTTCTTCAAGGCTGCCATGGATTTTCTTGTGTTTAGTCCATTTTCTTTGGACTTAGACTAGTTCTTTAGATATTTGTTATGTTTTAGCTTTCGAGGTTATACCCTTTTTCTTAGATTTGTTGATCGTTAGAGTTTTGGTACATTGACTTTCAGGTTCTAGGTGTTGTTTTCCGCAAATGTTTGGTAGTTGTTGTTTAACTTTTGGAGTTTATGAGAACTCCATTTTTCTTTAGACATTTAAACCTTCTTTCGTATCTTTAATTGTTCTAGTTTTTGTATAAGCTGCTTTGTTGGGTTGTAGTAATGGTTCTCCCACCGGAGGGTTAGTGTGGGTGCCAATCATGACGGTCTGGGTCATGACAAAGTTGGTATCAGAGCCCTAGGTTCGTTGATCTCGGTGTACCAAAACGAATTTAGTAGAGTATTGTGGAACGGTACAGAGACATTTGTCCTTTTCTTCGAGAGGCTATAGGACTTTAGGAAATCTCTCTGTTTTCTTTTGTCTCTTTTCATGCTATAACTTGATTCCAATTGGAATCTGGTGATCCAAATTGGTATCTAATCTCCTTCACTGTTCTGTCCGCAGATGGTTAACACTAGATTCAACGGCGGCAGGCCCGTAGCTCCCGTCAATGATCCAGCTGAGGAGTCTGCAGCCAGAGGCCGTGGTCGAGGCAGGGGTAGGGGAAGAGCAAGGGGAAGGGGCAGAGGAAGAGTGGGGCCCGCTAGGGGTGGAGCCCTAGCTGAGAACGTTCCAAGGGAAGATGCCCCTCATGCACCGCAAGAAGAGGTAGAAGAGAATGTGGAGATTGAGGACGAGGGGGATGTTGGATATGAAGAGGCTGCACCGGCTAGGAATACCGGCGTTCCTCCCTTCGACCCAATGTTAGCTCAGCAGATCATGTCTTTCCTAAAGGGGTTGGGCGGCCCTGGAATCCTTTCCGTAGTGCAAGCTGCTCAACCTCCGATCAACCACCCAGTTACTGCTACTATTCCTAGGGTAGATGGAACATCAGGCACTGATGCCTTCTTCCGTTCCTTGTTAGGTCTTGTGATGCCTGGTAATGAACATGAGATGCTGACTAAGTTTTTGAAATTGAAGCCGCATGTGGTCCATGGTTTTGAGAGTGAGGATGCCTATGAGTTCATTTTAGATTGTTATGAGAGGCTTTATAAGTTGGGTATCGTACATCAGCATGGGGTAGAGTTCGTGACCTTCTAGATTCAAGGTGAGGCTAAGCAGTGGTGGAGGGCCTACGTGGAATGCAGATCGTTAGTTTTACCCCCACTCACTTGGAAACAGTTCCATGCTCTTTATCTGGAAAAATATGTGCCGCGGACTTTGAGGGATTGCAAGAAGGATGAGTTCATGGCTTTGAAGTAGGGTGGTATGTCTGTAGCTGCTTATGAGTCTAAGTTCCATGCTTTGTCTAGATATGCTACACAACTGGTGACTACTGAGGAGAAGAGGATCCGTCTATTCTTCAAGGGACTAAACTCCGAGTTACATGTATTGTCTTTTAACATGACCTTTGTAGGGAAAATTTTTAATGAGGTGACAGATTTAGTGAAGAAAGTGGAAGGAGTTAGACATGATGAGCATGCCAAGGCTTTAGCTAAGAAGCCCAAGAGCACATCTAACTTTCATGGTTCTTACTCCAGAGGTTCAGGTAGGCCGACACTTGCAGCTTGGCTAATTAAGTCAGCATTGCCCGCTTCTATAGGTAGTTACTCGGGGGCTCCACAACAGAATTTTCTTTAGGATAGCCAAGGAGTCGCTCCTTCGGCGGGAAGCAAGCTATCTTTTGACTTCACTTGTTATAATTGTTGAGAACCTGAGCATATGAGGATATATTGTCCCCACCCGCGCAGCAGTAGACTAGAGTAGTGGTACCTGCGGGCAACAATAATAATGGTAGAGGGCTTCCATAAGGTGGGCGAGGAGGAAATCAGTGAGGTCGGGAAATGGTAATGCAGGTAGAGGGGTAGTGCGCCAGGCAAGGATGTCGCCCGACATGATGACAGGGCTGAGTGTTATGCTTTTTCGGGCAAGACCGAGGCTGAGACGTCTGATGCAGTGATCACAAGTATTATTATTGTCTATGGCCTGATGACTACTGTTTTATTTGATCCGGGTTCTACTTATTTCTATGTGTCAGTTCAGTTTACCTTGGGATTTGATATGGTTTGTGATTTACTTGATGCCCCCATCCATGTTTCTACCCCAGTTAGAGAGTCAGTTTTAGTCACCTATGTGTATCGTGCTTGTCCTATCTTGTTTAAGGGTTTTTAGACTTGGGATGATTTGGTTATTTTGGATATAACCGACGTTGATATAATCATAGGCATGACTTAGTTGTCCCCCTATTATGTTGTGTTAAATTGTAATACTAAGTCTGTGACTCTAAAGATCCTCGGTAGGGAGAAGTTAGAGTGGGAAGGGGTGTACAAGCCTAAGCCAGCTAAGGTCATATCTTCCATTCAGGCTAGGAAACTGGCGGGGAAAGGATGTTTGGCATATTTGGCTCATATTCTGGATTATAAGGTTGAATCTCCCTCTATTGAGTTTATTCCTGTGTAGTGTCTGAATTTAAGGAAGTGTTTCCTACCGATTTGCCTGGTATGCCTTCGGATAGAGATATAGATTTCTGCATGGACTTGGAACCGCGCACTCGCCCCATTTTCGTCCCTCCTTATCGCATGGCTCCGGTAGAATTATGGGAGCTCAAAGCTCAAATCCAAGAGCTTCTTGATAAAGGTTTCATCAGTCCTAGTGCTTCTCCCGTGGGGTGCTCCTGTTTTGTTTGTTAAGAAGAATGATAGTAGTATGAGGATATGCATAGACTATCGACAGTTGAATAGGGTCACCATTCGAAATAAGTATCTGTTGCCTCGGATAGATGATCTTTTTAACCAATTGCAAGGTGCGTCAGTTTTCTCTAAGATTGATCTAAGGTCTGGTTACTATCAGCTGAAAATTGGGCCTGAAGATATACCAAAAATGGTATTCAGGACTCACTATGGGCATTTTGAGTTTTTAGTAATGTCGTTTGGATTGACTAATGCGCCTGTAGCCTTCATGAGTTTGATGAATGGTGTGTTCAAACCATTTTTGGATTCTTTTGTTATAGTCTTTATTGATGACATTTTGGTTTATTCGAATAGTGAGGAAGAGCATGCAGACCATTTCCGTATAGTTTTGGGTGTCCTTGGGAGGAAAAAGTTATATGCTAAATTTTTCAAGTGTGAATTCTGGTTGACTTCAGTTGCCTCTTTAAGGCATGTAGTCTCAAGGGAAAGGGTAATGGTAGATCCCCAAAATATTGAGGCGGTTAAGAATTGGGTCGGGCCTAGCTTTGTGACTGAAGTTAGGAGTTTTGTGGGGTCGCTAGCTACTATCGTCGGTTTGTGAAAAACTTTGCTTCTATTGCCACACATCTGACAAGGCCAACCAAAAAGAAGGTGCCTTTCGAATGGACTGAAAAATGTGAAAAGAGCTTTCAAAAGCTCAAGACTCTTCTGACCACTACACCTATTCTAGCACTACTGGTGGAAGGTAAACATTTCATTATTTATTGTGATGCTTCACACTCGGGTTTGGGTGATGTGTTGATGCAGGATAAGAATGTCATAGTTTATGCATCATAACAGTTAAAAGTGCATGAGAGGAACTTCCTAACACATGATTTGGAGTTGGCAGCGGTAGTATTTGCCCAAAAGATCTGGCGACACTACCTTTATGGTTTCAAGTGTTAGGTGTTTACTGACCATCGCAGTCTACAACATGTATTCACTCAAAAGGACCTAAATCTGAGACAACATAAGTGGATGGAGTTACTCAAGGATTATGATGTAACCATCCAGTATCAGCCGGGTAAGGCTAATGTGGTGGCAGACATATTAAGCCGGAAGGCAGTGAGTATGGGTAGTCTAGCTTGCTTGGATGTGTCCAAGCGACCTTTAGCCAAGAAGATTTGAACCTTGGATTCTAAGTTCATGCACTTGGGCATCTCAAAGAGAAGTGCAGTGTTAGACAACATTGAGGTTAGGCATACGTTCATTGAGGAGATCAAAGCCAAACAGTTTGAGGATGAGAATTTGAATGACCTTACAAAGAAGTCAGTGTCTTGTAAGGCGCAAGATATGGTTCTTGATACGGAAGGTGTGCTTAGTTTTGAGGGGAGAGTTTGTGCTACCTGAGTGGATGACTTGATTCAGAAAATATTGACAAAATCTCATGGTTCGCTGTATTCCATTCATTCGAGAGTGACCAAGATGTACTGATATTTGAAGCGACTTTATTGGTGGCCTGGCATGAAGAAAAACATAGCTGAGTTTGTGGATAAGTGCCAAAACTATCAGTAGGTAAAGTATGAGCATCAAAGGTCTGCAGGTTTGCTTCATAGAATGCCAATTCCGAAATAGAAGTGGGAAATGATAGCTATGAATTTTGTGGTTGGTCTTTCCAAGACCTTGGGGAAGTTTGATTCCATTTGGGTAGGGTTGATAGATTGACTAAGTCAACCCATTTCATTCCAGTCAGAGTAGATTATAATGCTCAGCAGTTGGCTAAGGTTTATGTGAAGGAGATAGTGAGACTGCACTGGGTGCCCCTTTCGATCATCTCAGACCGTGGTACACAGTTCACATCCAAGTTTTTGTAGAAAATTGCATGATGAGTTGGGTACGCAACTCACTTTTAGCATAGCTTTCCATCCACAGACGGAAGGGCAGTTAGAGAGAACGATTCAAGTGTTAGAGGACATGTTAAGGGCATGTGTGATTGACTTTGGAGGGCATTGGGATAAGTTCCCACCATTGTATGAGTTCTCCTATAATAACAGTTACCACTCTAGAATTGACATGGCACAGTTCAAGGCACTTTATGGGAGATAATGTAGATCACCCATAGGGTGGTTTGAGGCTGGAGATGTGAAACCTTTAGGGGTTGAATTAGGGAATGATGCTCAGGATAAAGTGAGAAATATCCAAGCTACTTATAACAGCCTATAGTTGACATAAAAAGTATGTAGACTGTAAGGTAAAGGACATGGCATTTCAGGCTAGTGAAAAAGTTCTTTTAAAAGTGTCACCCATAAAGGGGGTAATGAGATTCGATAAGAAGGGCAAGCTTAGTCCTCTATACATTGGCCCATTTGAGATTCTTGACGGTGTGGGGCCAGTGGCTTGTAGATTGGACTTACCCCTAAGCTTATCTGGAGTTCATCCAGTGTTTCGTGTGTCCATATTGAAAAAGCATCTTGGGGACGGAGATTACATCATAAAATGGGACTCAGTTTTGTTAGACAAGGACCTGCAGTATAAGGAGGAACCGATTGAAATTCTTGATTGTGATATCCGAAAGCTGAGGACCAAGGAGATTAAGTCCATGAAATTTCAATTGAAGCATCGTCCGGTTGAGGAAGCTACTTGGGAAACCGAGAAGAACATGATAGACAAGTATCACTAGTTGTTTGACGATTCAGGTACTACTCTACTCTTACTTTAGCCAGTTTTCCCTAGTTTATCACTTGGGGACGAGTGATGGGTAAATTGGTATCTATTGTAACGACCTCTTCCCGTTGATATTGAAAAGCTGATGGGGAAAGAATTTGGGCCATAAAACTTTTGAGTAGTAACTTGGAAAATTCTAGCCGAGTCCAGATTTGGACGAAATCTGAGTCACGTATCGTCTAGGAAAATATGAAAATTAATGGGGGATCTAATTATGAAGTTGATCATATGACTGGATAGCTAAGACATTAAAGAAGACGTACGACTTTACGGAATCGAATTTGGGTGATTAGAACTCCCGAAACTGATCTTGGCGTAAAAGGGTAGTTTCTGAACGTCAAGGGTTGAAGGTGTGTTGTGAAATGGGGGCTTGGAACTCAAATTCTGAGCTTATGTCTCCGTGTAAGCCGTTGTGGCGGGATGGGGTCCACCGTAATGGCCTAGCCACAAATTAAGTTGGGGAAAAACCCCAATTTTGTTATTTTTTTGTTAATTCGTTCTTAAGAGTTAGGAGACGACCCAGGGCGATTTCTTGACATTTTTTCATGAATTTTGGTGCTAAAGGTAAGGATTTTACTCCTTTATCCATTTTTCGATCCGTAGAACTTAGATTCTTGGTTAATATCATTGGGGGAGGGTTTTTGCCTGAAGTTGATGGTGGGAAAAGCCCTAGCTGCACATTAGGATCATGGGTTTGGTCTTGGGTTATTGGGTTTGTTATAATCCGGGTAAATTAGACCTTAATTATTGATCCTTGCATTATATTAATCGTTTGTAGATCTAGAACTAGCGGAAAGAATCCGGAAAGGAAGGCTCAAGTGTCTTAGGAGGATTCAAGCTTGATTTCAAGGTAGGTGATGGTTTGATTTCCTATTTGTGTGATATATGCTGGTTAATTGCTTCGTTTTATGCATGCATGTATGCGAATATGGAAATGTGAATCAAAACTAATGCAAATGAGTATAAGTATATTAATAATTACATGTCATTAAACCATTGCTTGATTGTATGACTATGGGCATTGTTGATTACGAGTGTGATTGCGATTGTGCTGACTGGATCGGGTGTCACGTTTCAATGCATGTATATTGGATCGGGTGTCACGTTCCGACACACTAACAGTTTGGGTATGGGTTCCATGAGAAAACCATTGTGATTGTTATGCTTATGTCTATTTGGCATTGATAATAGAATATTGTATGTTGCTCTGAAATGACAACTGAACTGTATTTTATATATGTGTGCTTAGTATGTCGTAATTGATCGTTGTATATTGTGCTTATGAGAGTAGCTGCGTGATCCTACCAGTACACTGTAGTTGTGTACTGATACTGCACTTTCTCTTTCTTTGTTGAGTATAGGGCATCATCAGGCGGCTACTGACAGACCTCATTTAGGATATCACTGATCCAGGCTGCCATGGATTTTCTTATGTTTAGTCCATTCTCTTCGGACTTAGACTAGTTCTTTAGATATTTGTTATGTTTTAGCTTTTGGGGTTGTGCCGCTTTTTCTTAGATTTGTTGGTCGTTAGAGTTTTGATACATTAGCTTTCAGGTTCTAGGGGTTGTTTTCCGCAAATGTTTCGTAGTTTTTGTTTAACTTTTGGAGTTTATCGGAACTCTATTTTTCTTTAGACATTTAAATCTTCTTTTGTATCTTTAAATGTTCTTGTTTATGTATAAGTTGCTTAGTTGGATTGTAGTAATGGTTCTCCCACCAGAGGGTTAGTGTGGGTGCCAATCATGACGGTATGGGTCATGACAAAATTGCAAATCAGTTAGTTTCCCTGAAATCTGTTTTTCAATTTGTATTTTAAAATTTTAAAATGGATAAATGCAAACTCACAAAAAGAAGATATAACTAAAATTGAATCACGTACTTTTTTTAACCCTCCCTAGGAGCTCCCACCCCTTTTGCTCCCTTGGTGACTCAAACTCGCAACCTTCGGGTTGGAAGTGAGGAGTGCTTACCATCCGAACAACTCTCTCTCGTCAATTGAATCACGTTTATTTACATCAGAAAGTTTTTTATCCAAAAAATAAATCCATTTATGTATAATTCAAAGGATAGGAAAACGAAGATAAAGGCTCCAAAAATTGTCAACTACCCTAAATCACCCCTAAAATTCCTCAACCACTTTCTTAACTTCTCTATTTCCCCAAATTTTGAACGTATTCTTCAAACAGTGTTCCTCCATCCTTTCTTCGGTGCAAAACAAAAATTTCTCAACAATAGAGTAATATTATCTAAGGCTATAATTATTCCTACAACTCATGAGAAGGTAAATCTTTTCATATTTAATTTCTCTTCTATTTTTTTACATTGTATAAATAACAAAATTATTATTTATTAAATATATTATGGCTATTGATTGATTTTAATTTATTGAAGTTCGGTAAAATCATATATATTTTTAGTTATCTTATTTCTTTTAATTTGGTTGAGTGTAGAAGTATATGATATAATCTAAATTTGTCAAAAAAAAACTGTCTTCTCACCCTTTTGTAAGTGTAACTAATTAAAGATCTATAATTTTTTTTTGAAAGAAAGTGCAGTAGAAATGAAACATCATTACTTTTATTTGTATTTATGAATCATGCGTAATTTCAATAAATACAATTATAAAATGAAAAATATTAGTTCAAATTAAATTAAAAATATGTTTTGAATTATAATCAAATAAATTATTCAAAGGATACTACATTCTATTTGTTGCCTTTTCGATTTCATAAAAAAAAAGTAACAAACGAGTTTGTTATTAACAGATTTAATTGTTTTTAAAAATAAAAATCTATTGAACTTATCTTTCAACATTAAAAAGACTAGATTTATTGGTATTATAAAATTAAAAACTATTACATCATATAACAAATTATTTAAAATTCATGTGGTAATATAGCAACAACAATATCAAATAATAATAATAAATAATATAAAAACAAAAATTTCAAAAATAAGATCTGTTCAAATTAAAAAAAAATCCTTTTGTGTAAAAGGATCATAAATTATTTTTGTCATTATTATTGATAGAACATTAGAAGAATTATTAGCTATCCTCAAGATTTCTACATTTATAAAAGTAGAATTTTAGTAAGTATTATTTTTCTATGATTAACCAAAACTAATCATAAAAAGAAAATAATAACTAGAAATTAATCATAGTATTAAAATAATAAGTATAAGTACTAAAAATAATGATAAACCTTACAATAGTCATAAAAGTAATTTACCCATTATTTATTATATTTGAATACTAAAAAAATTGGTAAGTTCCTCGACATCTAATCATTGATAAAAAAT
>JAJONS010073057.1:0-12483 GCA_029582315.1 Solanum tarnii x Solanum tuberosum
GTTCTAGTCCCCCCCCCCCCTCTTCTTGCTATCTTCTACTTATATCCAATATTTGAACCCCATGATTCATCGTATGTGTTGGGAATATTAATTCAAAGATGGAGTAGGAATCGTTAATTGATTAGGATTTGTTATTTATGGTATTTTCTTATATATGTTTAATTAGGATTTGTTAGTTAGAGTGGTTCCTAGTCCTATTTTAATTTGGTTTTTACTTTTATAAATAGGTATGTTACTTGTTATTTTCAAGATACAGAAAATACTGAATACACAGAAATATACAAAAGATATAAGAGTTTATAAATAAAAATTTTCCTTCAAATTGATATCAGAGCTTCTACGATCCTAGTAGAAGATCATAAAAATTCTACTGTCGGCGAGCGGCTATGACTCATATATGCCGCCCATCTTGCCAATAATCATGTTGACAAAGGCTAGACGAATGATATATAAATGAAAAACATGCAAAGAACAAAGACTTACAAAACTATTGTAGATTTAAAAAAGAACAACCAAACACAAGAAAGTAAAAAAAAAAAGAGAGTTGATGGGAAGAGCATCAACTAGAGTTAGCGAGCGAGTAGTCCAACAAAAAAAAAAAAAGAAAAAAGAAAAAAAGAAAACGAGTTGGTGGAAAGGACATCAACGAGAGTTGGAGAGAGTGCTCCAATACAAAAAAAAACACAAAAAGAAAAGGAGTTGATGGGAAGGGCATCAACGAGAGTTGGAGAGAGAGTGCTCCAACACCATAAAAAACAACAAAAAAGAAAATGTGTTGGTGGGAAGGACATCATCCTTGGAAGTTTGATAGAAGTGCTCCAACACAACCAAGATAAAAAATGTCATGGGTTGGAGAGGAAGTGCTCCAACACAACCGAGATAGAAAATATTGTGAGTTGGAGAGAAAGTGCTTCAATACTTAAAAGTTGGAGATAAGTGCTCCAACACAATAAAGAACAACATATCATGAGTTGAAGAGAAAGTGTTTTGACACAACCAAGAAAAATAAATAAATGAGAATTGAAGAGAACTACTCCAACAATTGAAGATTGAAGAGAAGTTCTCCAATACAACAACAATGACAAGAAATAATTTGAAGATTGAAGAAAAGTGGTTTTCAATACAACAAAAATGACAAAAATAAAGAGGCTAGAGTATACAACTTTAAATTACGGGGGGATGTTAAAAATAATAATTCAAATTTGGAGTAGGATTCCTAAATTGATTAGGATTTGTTATTTATGGTATTTACTTGTTTATGTTTAATTAGGATTTGTTAGTTAAAGTAATTCCTAGTCCAAGTTTAATTTTGTTTTTACTTTTATAAATAGGAATGTTACTAGTTATTTTCAAGATACAAAATACACAAAAATATACAAAATATGCAAGAGTTTATAAATAAAAATACTTTTCCTTCTGTATGTAACTTTTTTGTTCCATTTTTGAATCTTACAACAGTTCCTTTATAGCCTCTTCAACTATTTGATATCATTAGTATGCGTTCATGAGACCTGAACTACACGAGTGCTATTTATAGTGCTCTAGATCAATACATTCTTGCCTCATTTTCATTAGTAACTCTTTTGTTACCCTGTGATCTTCTCAAGTTTTCCAATCACCGGATTCCCGACAACATATTTCCTCCTATGATTCTCCTAGTGGTAACCCTAGATAAGTTATCGAGGCCCTCCTATGATGCTCACCGTTGTAACCCTGAATAAGTCATCGAGGTGTCTTAAATTTTTGCTATTAAGCACTTCTGCTAATTGAAATTGTTCACCTCCACATTCGGGATGATCTTACACTTGTTTAATTAAGTTGATCCTTTGTCTTTAGACTGCTTTGATCCATAGAATCTCATGCTTGAAATACAACCACCACACAAAATGTAACACCTCAAAAATCCAACTAAGACTCAACAAGGGGGAAAAAGTGAACCACAGAGGGGTCTGGGGGTTGTGAATAGGACCACGGCTCGTCACCCTCATCGTGGTTCAAACCCAACAATAATGTGGATGACCATAGACCCTTACACGGGCCATGGAACTGCATATGGGCCATAAGGTTGGCAGTGGGAACAAACCAGAACAACCCAAGGCCCTATGAGGAACCACATACCACTAGACAGTCCATCAAACCCCACAAAAATGACCCAGTCTTTTGTGAGGAACCACGGTTGCCCTTACTGCCCGCGGTGCTTCACGCGATCCTTGAATGGGCCCGTGAAAGAAGTCTATCAACTTTTAAGTCAGGGTTGTTTTGATCTTTTACTTTATGAGTTAGGCACTTAAACTACGTCATTTGAGGCTAAACGACATCGTTTTACTCAAACTAAGTCTAATAATCTATTCAGTAACAACCTAGAACCCTCATTCTCCTAAAATCATCCAACTTAGAAAAAATAAGAAGAGAAAGAGGCACCAATTTCTCCCAATAACGAAAAGAGGTGTTCTTCGAAGTTCAGCCCCAAAATCAAAATGATTTTTCCATAGTTTCTTTCACTAGGTATGTGGGATGTCACTAGTGGATCCTTCCACCCATTAAGTCCTTACAATTCAGTGAGTTCTTTGATTTCTCATAAACTATTCAGACATAGGGTTTCCAGATTTTGATGATTTATTGTGATTTTAGTTGTTATAATTCCCATGATGTAAATAACATGATTCTTTATAATTTAGTGTAATTTTAATGTATAGAATTCAAAACCCTAGCTTTTATAAACTATCAACTCATGAATTATACTTACTAGGCAGATCAACCAAAAAATCATGCTTCAGAACTCGAATGCCATATATTTCAGTATATTTATGTTGTATTTTTAGATATCATATCAGTATTTTGAGCTACTTAGTATCTCAGTTGCATTTTAGCTATATACATATTCAGTTGGGAGTACACTTAGCATCGAGTTGGAATAGGGTTTGACATACCCTCACAGTCCCAGAACTACGTTCCCACGTAGGTTTAGAAGTCCTCTTTGTAGGGCATCAATTTTAGTCATCACACCACCGTCATCCCTCAATACCCCTGCCAAGGTATATTGGGTTCTTTTAGTGGGGCGTATACATCAGACTCCACATTTAGCTTACGTGGTGTATGGCGGTTAATAGTAGGTTCCACAATCATACTCTTATTTCATTGACCATTTTATTAAAATTTACTTCAGTATTCAGTTCAACATGTTATCTTCATGATTAGTACGTGGTCCTTGCATCTGGCTCAGTTTTAAGTAATACTTCAGTACAACCTATTACCTCAGTCTATATCCTACATGCTCAGTACATTCAAAGTACTGACACATACTTTTGCGCTACATCATTTTATGATGTAGGTTCAGGCACTCAACATCTAGATCACACTTAGTTCAATTCCCAGTCATAGTTAAGCAACTTCAGTGGCGAGTCCTCATACTTTGAGGACAATAGACATACTTTACTTTCCAATCTTTACTTTTAGTTTTTAGTCCTGTTAGAGTTAGCTGGGGGCATGTCCCAGCAACTCAACTTAGTTAGAGGCTTTTCAGACATTGTAGTAGATTCAACTCGAGTCGTTAAGTGTTATTTTAGTTATCACTTGATTTTTATTACATTTTATATATTCAGACTACTTGGGTTTTTCCCTTTTTCCAGATGTCCACTTTTTCTAGCCTAGACATAGTATGTGATTTAATTAGTTATATTTCACTATGCTTGTTACATGCTAGACTCAGGGTTAGCTTGGGGTCACTCGTGGTCTTAGGTCTCGTGTTATGTCTAGTGGGTAACCTCGTGGCATGATAAACTTGGTGTCAGAGCATCAGGTTCAAAAGTTCTAGGGTGTCTAAAATCCACACTAAGTAGAGTCTCTTTCATTAGTGTGAAATGCGCCACACCTATGAGAGGGAGGCTACTAGGTGTTCTAAGAAAATATTCATTTATTTTGCTATTCTTATTGTAATTCTCCTTTCTAATGTGTCATTATGTGTTTCAGATCCTGCTCCTCGCAGAGAATGCTAACGAAGTTCCTCTAGTCCCGAAGCATGAGGTTACGAATGTAGAGTTCCATAAGGCGATCGAGCTTTTGGCTCAGATCGAAGCCAACTAGAACAATTAGCACGCCCCAATTCCTGCAAACACCATTGGTGGATCAATTGCAGCTAGGGTTAAAGACTTTGTTCGTACAAATCCGCTATAGTTTTAGGGTCAAAGGTTGGTGAGGACCCAAAAAACTTCATTGATGAGGTCAAGAAGATTCTTGTAGTAATGCAAGTGACTGGTGCTGAGAGTGTTGAACTAGGATCCTGTGAACTCAAGGATGTGACTCATATCTGGTTCACATAGTGAAATGAAAACAAGAGAGAATTCAACTCCTGTGATGTGGGACTGATTTAATAAGAGCTTTTATGGACAAGTTCTTCCCGAGAGAGTTGAGAGAGTCTAAGGCCCATGAATTCATGAACTTGAAGAAGGGTTCAATCTAAGTCTATGAATACGGACTGAAGTTCACCCAACTCTCAAGTATGCTCCACATATGGTTGCTGATTTGAGAGCACAAATTAGCAAATTCTTGTTTGGAGTATCCGATTTGGTAAAGACCGAGTGCAGGAGTGCTATGTTGTTAGGGGATATGGATATCTCTAGATTAATGGCTCATGCTCGGTAGGTTGAGGGAGATAAGTTTAGGGAAATGGCTAAGGACAACAAAAAGGCTAGAACATGCAATTATAAATACACCTTTGTTCACAATTTCAACAGAGGTGTACAACCCCAACACCTTCATTATCTAGCACTCTGTTCCCCAGGTTTTTGATAGCATTAGAAAGCCAGGGCATCATAATCTACGTCTCAGGGGAGTACCTCAGGTAACTGGACTTTTCCAACTTTTCCAAAGTGTAGTAACAACCATCCTGGTGAGTGTCTTGCTGGCAAAGAGGGGTGCTTTGGGTGTGGTCTGTTTGGTCATAGATTGAAGGATTTCCCTTCTTCTAAGAAAGGATAAGGAGGTAACAAGGATCATTCTACAACTTCAGCAATGCCAGCACGTCGCCCCATTAAACAGGGTGCCTCATCTGGTACATGTGGTGGTCAGCACCAAAATAAGTTGTATACTCTTTAGGCTCGCCAATATCGGGAATATTCTCATGATGTGGTCACTGGTATGTTACAAGTCTTCCATTTAGATGTATATGCATTGTTAGATCCAGGGGCTACACTTTCTTTTGAAACTCCCTATATAGAAGTAAACTTCGGTGTAGTCCAGAAAATCTCTTAGGACCCTTCTCGGTCTTTACTCCAGTGGGTGACTCAATTATAGCTAGACGTGTATATAGAAATTTGCCCAACCACAATTTCCTAGAAAGTCACCTCAACGGCCTTTATAGAGTCAAAAATGGTAGATTGCAGTGTCATTTAAGCCATGGATCAGTTACATTCCCTTTATGCCTCAGTCGATTGTAGGACTAGGATTGTTCAGTTTCAGTTTCCAAGAGAGCCAGTCTTAGAGAGGAAGGGTAGTAACTTAGCGCCTATAGGTCGATTTATCTCTTACCTTAAGACCAGTAAAATGATTTCCAAAGGATATATCTATAACCTTGTTTGGTTTAAGGATTCAAACTCTGAAATCCAACTCTTGAGTCAGTCCTAGTGGTGAATGAGTTTCCAGAAGATCTTCCTGGATTTCCTCTGAAAAAGGGAAATCGACTTCGAAATAGATCTCCTTCGAGATACCCATCCTATTTATGTTCCTCCTTACATAATGGATCCAGATGTCCTTAAGTAATTGAAAGAATAGTTGAAAGAACCTTCTAGATAAGGGCTTCATCAGACCTAACATCTCTTTATGGGGTGCTCTAGTGTTTTTCGTGCGAAAGAATAAGATTCTCTAAGGATTATCATTGACTATCGCCAGTTGAAAAATGTTACAATAAATAATAAGTATCCCATCCCCAGGATTGATGACTTGTTCAGCCAACTTCAGGGTGCTAGTTGCTTTTCTAAGATAGACCTCAGATCTGAGTATCATCAGCTTAGAGTTAAAGAGAGTGACATCCCAAAGACAGCCTTCAAGACTCGGTATGGTCACTATGAATTTGTAGTTATGCCTTTTCGACTAACGAATGCTCTTGCAGCTTTCATGGACTTAATGAAGAGGGTGTTTAAATAGTATTTGGACTTGTTCTCCATTGTTTTTATGGATGAATACTCATTTATTCTTGGATAGAGAAAGATCATGCGACCTATCTGAGAGTAGTTCTGCAAACCCTCAAAGATAGCTAGTTCTTCTCTAAGCTCAACAAATGTGAATTTTGGTTACAATTCATCGCTTTCCTTGGTCATGTGGTATCCAGCGAAGGGATCCTAATGGATTCTTAAAAAATTGAGGCAGTGAAACACTATCCATACCCACCTCGCTGACTAATATCAGAAGTTTCTTGGGTTTAGTCGGTTACTACCGGAGGTTTGTGGAAGGATTTTTATCCAGAGCTTCCCACATTGACCAAGTTGACTCAGAAGAAGGTCAAGTTTACATGGTCAAACGAGTGTGAGAAAATCTTCTCAAAACGGAAGACCAGGTTGACTAAAACTCTTTTTTTGACTGTACCAGATGGATCAGGCGGTTATGTGGTTTATTGTGTTGCATCCAAGGTCAACCTAGGTTGTGTGTTGATTCAGCAAAGTAAGGTCATACTTTATTCTTATAGAAATCTTAAGGTCGATGAGAAGAACTACCTGACTCATGATCTCGAGCTTGAAGCTGTAGTGTTTGCCCTAAAGATTTGGAGATACTACTTGTATGATGTTCATTTTGATGTGTTCAGAGATCATAAGAACCTCTAGTATGTGTTCACCCAAAAAGAGTTGAATCTTTGTTAGAGGAGATGGATTGAATTCCTCAAAGACTATGACATGATGTGCTCTATCATCCGGGTGAGGACAATGTACTAGTTGACGCCCTCAGCAAACTATCCATAGGTAGTATAACACATGTTGAGGAAGAGAAGAAAGAATTAGCCAAAGATATTTACCGGCTTGCTCGCTTAGGAGTTCTCCTTATGGACATGTCAGATGGTAGTGTGGTAGTTCAGAATGGGTAAGAATCTTCATTGGTAGTAGAGGTTAAGGAAAAGTAGGATAACGATCCTATATTACTTCAGTTGAAAGGTGTAGTTCATTAGCAAAGAGTTGAGGTTTTCTCCCAAGTGGGAGATAGTGTGCTTCGTTACCAGGGTCGGTTATGTGTTCCTAATGTGGGTGAGTAATAGAAGAAAATCGTTACAGAAGCCCATAATTCCAAGTATTCTATTCATCGGGGTGCCACTAAGATGTATCATGATCTATGGGAAATATTTTGGTTGAATGGCATGAAGAGAGACATCACAGATTTTATGGCAAAGTGTCCTAACTGTCAACATGTTATAGTAAGAACATTAGAATCTAGGAGGTGTGACTCAAGACATTAGCATTCCTACATGGAAGTGGGAGGCGATAAACATGGACTTCATTACGGGTTTACCTCATACTTGTAGACAACATAACTTTATTGGGTGATAGTGGACAGTCACTAAGTCAGCTCACTTCTTGGTTGTCAAGACTACAGATTCAGCGGAGGATTATGCCTGAATTTACATCAGCGAGATAGCCAGGTTTCATGGGGTTCCCTTGTCTATTATCTCAAATAGGGTTCCTCACTTTACATCTCATTTCTGGAAGTTGTTTCAGAAAGGTCTTGGTACTTAGGTAAATCTCAGTATAGATTTCATCCATAGACGAATTGTCAGGCAGAGCGTACCATTCAAACCTTAGAGGACATTTTGAGGGTTTGTGTGATCGATTTCAAGGGTAATTGGGATGATTACCTACCTCTCATAGAGTTTTCTTATAATAACAACATCCATTCTAGTATTCAAATTGCCCCTTATGAGGAAGTGTATGGGTGTAGATGCATGTCTTTAATTGGTTGGTTTGAAGTAGGTGAAGTAGCATTGATTGGGCCAAATTTGGTTCATGAGGACATGGGTAAAGTTCGGCTCATCAGAGATAGACTAAAGACAGCTTAGAGTCGTCAGAAGTCCTATGCAAATGTGAGGAGAAGGGACTTAGAGTTTGAAATCGATGATTGAATTTTTTTAAAATTGTCACCCATGAAAGGGCTGATGAGATTTGGCAAGAAAGAGAAGCTCAGTCTCAGGTATGTAGGCCGTGACAGAATCCTAAGAAAGGTTGGTAAAGGGGCTTATGAGTTTGAGTTGCCAAAAGAACAAGCATCGGTTCATCAAGTCTTTCACATTTCTTTGTTAAAATAGTATGTGGGGGATCTGACATCGATAGTACCTTTAGAGACTGTGGTTGTAAAGGATAGACTCACCTATGAAGAGGTTCCAGTTGAAATTCTCGACCTTGTAGGTTGAGAAATAAGGAAGTTGCTTCAGTAAAGGTTTTATACAGGAGCCAGTCCATAGAGGGAAGACTTCGGAAGTAGAAGAAGCCATGATAGAAAAGTATCCTCACCTCTTTCTTTTCGATTCAGTTTGAGCTTAAGGTAATAGTTCCTCTCCATTCTTTCAGCTTACTATTATGTAATTCAGTATTTGTATCATTTTCTCCTAGTTATCCTTGCATTTTAGCATATTTTCCTGTTCATAAAACTCAGTTAAGTTAGATATCAACTTCTCGTACTCAGTTGGTAGGGATTTCAGATCTTTCCTCCAGAATCAGCTTTTTTAGTCTTCATACGAGTATGAATGATCCCAAGGGGGAGATATTGTAACACTTCATAAGTCCAACTAAGACTGAATGAGGGGCAAAATGGTGGACCACATATGGGTCCACGAGCCATGAATAGGACCATGATCTGTCACCCTTATTGTGGTTCACACCCAACAAGAATGTGGAGGACAACAAACCCCAACACGGGCCGTGGAACTCTACGTGGGATGTGGAACTTCATTCGGGCTGTCAGTTGGCCGTGAGAACAAACTAGAACCACCTAAGGCCCTGTGAAGAACCATATCCCACTAGACGGTCTGTGGAACCCTACACGAGCCATTAAGTGGTTCGTTGAAAATGACCCAATACCAGCCCAGTTTCTGTGAGGAACCACAGTTGCCCATACAGTCCATGGTGCTTCATACGGTCCATGAATGGGCCCGTGAAAGAGGTCTGTCAACTTTTAAGTGAGGGTTAGTTTGGTCTTTTCCCCTGTGAGTTAGGCACTTAAACTATGTTGTGTGATGCCTAAACTACATTGTTTTACTCAGACAAAGCCTAATAATCTAGTCAGAAACAACCTAGAACCCACCTTCTCCTAAAATCATCCGAGAAAGAGGCACTAGTTACTCCCAAGAACGAACAGAGGTGTTTTTCATAGTTCAGCCCCAAAATCCAAAAGAATTCTCCGTAGTTGTCATCACCAGGTATGTGGGATTTCACTAGTGGGTTCCTTCCACCCACTAGGTCCCAAAAATTTAGTCAGCTCTTCGATTTCTCTTAAACTTTTCAGACCAATGAGTTACTGATTTTGATGATTTATTGTGGTTTTAGTTGTTATAGTTCCCATGGCCTAAATAACATGATTCGTGGGTTTTTAGTGTAATTTTCATGTATAGAATTCATAACCCGAGCTTGTATCAACTATCAACTCATGAATTATACTTCTAGGTAGATCAACCAGAAAATCATGCTTCAGAACTCAAATGCCAAATATTTCAATATATTTATGTTGCATTTTCAAATAGCATGTCAGCATTTTGAGCTACTTAGTATCTTAGTTGCATTTTAGCTATACACATATTCAATTAGGAGTAGATTTAGCACCGAGTTGGACTAGAGTGCAGTGTACCCTTACAGTCCCAGAACTATGTACCACAAAAGCCCCCTCTGTTGAGCATCAATTTTAGTAATCACGCCAGAATCATGCCTCTATACCCATAGCAAGGTATATTGAGTCCTCTCGATGGGGCATATTCATCAGACTCCATGTTTAGCTCACATGGTGTATGTCGGTTTATAATAGCTCCCATAGTCATATTCTTATTGCCTTGACCATGTTATTAACATTTACTCCAGTATTCAATTCAGCATGTTATCTTCATGATTAGTACTTAGTCCTTGCATTTAGTTCAGTTTTTAGTTATACTTCAGTACAACCTTTTGCCATGCTTAGTCTATATTGCCAGTATTATATTTTTCTGTTTATATCACACATCTTAGCATATCTATATCCCGCATGCTTAGTACATCCAAAGTACTTACACATACTTTTGCGCTACATCATTTTATGATGTAGGTTTAGTTTCTCAGCATTCAGATCATGCTTAGTTCGATTCCCCCGTCTGAGTTCAAGAGCTTCAGTGATGAGTCTTTATACTTCGAGGACAATAGACATGCTTTACTTTCCAGTCTTTTTTTCAGTTTTTAGTCCTGCTAGAGTTAACTGGGGGCATGTCCCACCAACTCTACTCAGTTAGAGACTTTTCAGACATAGTAGTAGATTCAGCTCGAGTTGTTAAGTGTTGTTTCAGTCATCACTAAATTTTTATTATATATTTTATATATTCGGACTACTTGGGTTTTCCCCTTTCCAGATGTCCACCGTTTTTAGCTTCCACATAGTATGTGTTTACTTAGTTATATTACAGTATGCTTGTTACATGCCAAACTCAAGGTTAGTTTGGGGTCACTCATGGTCCTGAGCCTCGTGTTACGTCTAGGGGGTAGCCTCGGGGCGTGACACAAAACATAAAGTAATTGCTTGCATACAACTTGTGTGATACTTATTTTTTCTTCACAAGATTGACATATGGAAAGTTTGGATGTTGGGTGGAAAGGGTATTCGCCTTCACCAAATGATGTCATCTTAATAATCAACGCTGAATAGATTTATGACAGAGTTATGTTTCACTCACACTAGTTCAAGGAATGAGAGTAAAATTTTTAAATTGAAAAAAACATTACCCTTTAGTAATCTAAATTCAACAGTGCAAAAATCGCAATCTCGGTCCTAAAGCATGATTTTTTTTATGTCAAATACCAAATTGTGGAACAGAGAACTTTTAAGTAAGGTGCACATGGTCCATCCCTATGTAGAGGACATAATGAATTCAACAAAAGACATTACACGGTTGAGATTGCTCAAAAAATTATTAGAGAAGACTAAAGGTACTTCAAACTAATCTAATGGAAGAGTGTTCTGAAAACCGCCAAAATATGTAGCAAATAGATTATGAAACTTGAAACATCATCACTGCACGACATAGAGGTGGATTCATATGCATCTATACCGTAAAATCAATTTATGGATAAATTATATTGCCTATGAAGGTATAGCCACTAATACATACTTTAGAGGAGGGTAATAGAACTAGGGCCTGATGGAGAACAAGATTGCTTGTGAATGAAATACTACCAACAAAATTGATTGTTGGTTTATCAAAAGATTTTAAAGCGGAGAAGTAAAAGAAGCTTTTGATAGGTTTTTTTAAGCATATAACAGACATGATGGTTGAGGATGAAAAATATTCTAGAAGAATATTTTATTGGGTCAAAGTTCTCAAAAATATGATAACCCACTAAAAAGGGTTTTGAATATGTGGTGTCAACTTCTCACAACAGTTTTGTGGAGGGAAGAAAGATTATGGATGCATCTTTGGTGGCTAATGAAGTGGTTTGTTCCAGAAAGAAGTCAAGGTCGAGGCTCAAACAAGGAAAGGATTATGATGGATACCTAGGCACCTAGAGATGAGGAAAGGCATAGTAATCAATGAAAAGTTTTTGGGAGTTGAATGTTAGGATAGATCTGGAGATTTCCAGATAATGCAACCTTAACTTGGACCTTGAGAAAGTTTATGATCATGTGAATTGGGATTTCTTGGATTCCATCAAGGTTTTAGAGATAAGTGGAGGAGATGGATTGCATTTCCACAGCCAAATTCTTTGTGTTGTTGAATGGAAGTCCATGCGGTTTCTTTTGGATGCTCAATGGTTTGATACAAGGGGATCTTTGTCTCCTATGTTATATATCTTGGTGAAGATTTGAGCAAGATTATTGATGGGGTCAATGGAGGTTGGCTATTGAAGGGCTTTGATTCTTCTATGAGAGGGCCTAAAAGTGTGACAGTTACATACTTTACATTTGCAGATGACATATTAGTCTTTTCTGATGCAAATGTATTCGACATAGAGTTAGATCATTAATACATTCTTATTTTTTTTCCTATGTTATATCTGGCCTTAAGATTAATCTAAGGAAAATGTGAGATCACACAGGTGTAGTTATGGATAATATTTTGAGAAGATGGCAGAGGTATTAACTTGTTAAGTGGGTACTCTATATGCTACATATTTGGGTTTACCTTTGAGTAAAGATCTATCATTGTGAAATCCAATGATTGCTAGAGTTAATAGGAGACTATATGGTTTACAAAAGATGTAGAACTCTTTCTAGCATTCCTACATATTTTAGACCTCTTTTTTTTTAGGCGGGGGGGGGGGGGGGGGGGCAAAGGTA
>JAJONS010073058.1:0-12258 GCA_029582315.1 Solanum tarnii x Solanum tuberosum
AATAACAATACAAAGAGGAATTCTCGGGATGTGATAGATTATAGGAAAATTTCGCTATATGGGTAATTGAAACCACTAATAAATAGCTAAATATTAGTGGGTAGGCTAGACTATGAGTGAAATAGCTTTCTCTCGAACAACTATCCTAATTCAAGTGATTGAACATCAACAAGCCTAACAATTAAGAACAGTCCTCACCTTAATTCATCCACTCTCTCGAGCTAGATGGGTAGAATTGGGTTTAAGATTCACTCTCTCGAGATGAACCCATATCAACCCAATACCTACAAACAATTAATCAAAAGCCTTGGTTCCAAAACCTCTCTCTCGAGCAAGCTAAGAACACAAAATTAAAACTGCATTTGCAACTTCAATTCATAAATTAAACTTCAACTAATGATTAAACCCACTTCAATATAGCATTTTAACTAGTAATTAATAGTACCCATAAGCTAATTCAACCCATAATCACACCCCCAGATTGGGATTTTAGCCAAACATCATAAAAAGGTAAAAGTGATTACCAACTCGATTAGCCATCAACTGGGTAATAGTCTCCAAGCCTTTACAATGTTCCAAATTGGAGAAAATTAGTAACCCACTTGCAAAACCTCCGAATTGAGTCTCAAAAAGCCTTCAAGTCTACAAGGAAACTCTCAAACACAAAAGAAGACTATTCTAAATGGTAGCAAACTTCTAAATTTATAGTTTAAAATTCAATTTATAGTTGCCAAAAATTAGGCACGAAAGGCCAGTAGGCGAGGTAAGTCAGGTTCGCCGAGTGGTTCGGCGAACCGCCCTTTGCTCTCTTCTATCGGTGTTATGCGTTGGTTCTCAACATCCTCAAGTCCTGTAACTTTGGGCGATCCATCTTGTCATCACAGAACTGATCGACATTTTGCCGACTTCCCATTCCTATCGCCGACTTGGTTTCTTCCCTCAGGGTTGGCACACTGGATCTTTAGGTAGACTGAAGAACCACTCGGTGCGTTGCCAAGTGGTCTTTGTGATCACCAGACTCGTCTTTCTCCACTTCTTCAGCTTGTTTTGTTCCTTTTTGTCTGTTAGTGCCATTTCCTTGCTCCTTAGCTCACATACCTGAAAAGCAAGGCTTTAACATCAGTTTATAGCATAAATTAGGCATTTGAGGACACTAAAACTATCAAAACAATGCCCTAAATGAGTCCAAATCTTGGACTCATCAACACCCCAACTGAAACTCTTGCTTGTCCTCAAGTAAAACTCATGATCAACAGTTCAATAAGGATGTCTCAAATAGTGCTGCATAAGATTCAACATGAATGCACACAACAAGGTTCAAATTACTCATCCAATGATCAGTTGTGCACTCAAAGATTCAAATTGTGACTCACCATTATCAAAGATGCTCAAGTTCACAATACTTGCTTCAAATGCAAGTTCAAGCTCAACAAAGCTATTCAACTACCGTCACAACAAAGTTGATTCCATATTCATGCAAAATTCTTCAACAATTTAGAGTTCTAGATTAACATACAATTCTTACACTCTCAAAGACGAACATATGTATATCTTCACCTATAGTTTTGCACTTATTTTCCAATCAACTTTCGATTCAGCTCACTCAAGATCACTAAGGTATTTTCAAGGCTTGTAATGGGGCTGAGTGTAAAGGTATGATCACTTAGGCTTTGTGGCTTCTACTATGAAGTATGGTCTGAACATCGCTTTCCTTCTTTTATTTAACATTTCAAACATGCTCATAATCCACCCCATTATTCAACTTCATATAAACTACCGGATACCCCATTTCTTTTGCAATTTACACTACTTTATTTCACAACTTTTTCGGTTTTTTTTTTCATTTCCTTTTCTCTTTTCTTTTTTTTTACATGGAGGGGTTCCATCCTTTTCAAAGCCATCACACAAGAGGGATTTATCACGATTCTTGACTCTCCTTCTCTTTTCACCACACCCCAACTTAGGATTTTGGCCTAAGTTGGCTATTCAAACAAACCATACTTCATGAAAGTTATGGGTGAATGGATAAAGAGAGGTCACAATTGCTCAAGTTTCTTCAAAGAAAAGGGGTATGGCTCAAAAGGGGCCAAGCAAGGTTCACACATCTCACAAGGTTGGCCACAAAAAAGGTATATTGTCAAATTGGTTCACTCTTCAAAATTCTTGCCTAAGATCATTTCAAGTGCTTGCATCACCCAATCAACCGGACAAACGGGGAAAATTATAGGTGTCATCACACATAATGTTCAAAGTAATCTCATCACACAAGGCATTGGTACCAATATCAAACAAAACTCCACACGTTCTAGCTAGCGTGCAATGTTCATCATAAGAGACTCATTCGACAATCGACTAGTCACAACGAGATGCTAAAAGTTCACATATTGTCTATGAAACTTTGTTTACCTTATCGTAGCCACACATTCATTTCGTTCAATTAAGATCACTATTTGAGTCATCAGTATTGATCACAACCGACATTCAAATTTGCACAAGAACATCCACAATTACACACAAAAGAGGTGGCAAAATTTTAACATTAGGTTCAAATTCATTTTCATTCAAAACAATGGGCCACAAGCTAAAGCATCCACAAGATCAAGATCAGGAAATATATGTATATCAACAAAATAAGCCCAATATTCACAAAACAAAATCAATATCACAAGAGGTAGGCATGGAAATACCTCACCCCACCCAACAAAAAGAAGTAGTTGTCCTCAAATGCAACTAAAACAAGAACAAAGTATCACAAAATAGCAAAGAGGGAGGGGAAAAATCATCCTGCCCGGCTAAGCCTGGGGTGACGTCTGCATCTCAGTCACTCCGTCTGTCTAGGCATCAGTGCTCGGTGTCTTGTCAACCTTAGCTCCATTGGAGCTCACCATAGACGTATCCCTCAAAGAGGTTTGAATAGCGGAATGTACCATAGCCTCCTCTAAATCAAACAGGCCCTCATAGATTGACTCTTCTTGAACATCGAGCTACTCCTCATCTGTCTCGGCCTCTAACTCAGTAGCAACAACGTCAACCCTAATATTATCTCCGGTGGTAGCTGGAGGCACCTCAGAATGAGCTGGAATATCTGAGCTCGGGTCATCAGGGATCTCTATAGTCCCAAAAATTAGAGACATATCAGTGGACTTCAACTGGTCCGTATCTTTTCTCAACTCTGCAATCACGGCCTTTAAGGATGTTTCTTCATGGGTAGCTCCCTGGTCTCTCTCACAAACCTCAACTCTCGCTGAGAAGGCATCATGGAAGCTCTGAGAGACATCAACGCAACAGTAATAGCTCGCTCAATCATCCTGGGAACCTCAGCCTCTAGCTTGGAGGCACGCACACCAGTTGAGTGTGCTAGATGCCCCATCTTGACCAGCATGGCCTAGGAGATCGGAGGCCTGGAGGTAGTAGTACCAGTAGCAGATCTAGAGAGAGGGGCATCAGTAGAAGAACTCGGAGTCTCAGAGGGAGTATAGCTAGGAGTACCTGAAGGGCCAGTGGCCGGAGTAGGTAATACTGCCTCTGCAGGTAATGTATCAATATCAACCTCTGAGGATGTGTCCACCGGGGCTACCTTCCTTCTCTCAGCCTCATCTTTTTGGTACTCGGTCTCAATATATCAGAGAGGAGGTGGGAGTCACCTCCATATCCATCTTCTTATCTCTCAGAACACGGGCCCGTCTATACATCTCGGTGATCAACACCAAAATCGGGAGAGATGTCTGGCGCTGCTTGGCCCTCATTGCCATCTCCTGACCAATGATTGCACCTAAATTGAGGCTCTTCCCAATAATAATAGATCCAAGACAGGCCACCTTTGTATGGCGGAGGATAGACTCGTTCTGGGATGGCATGATTGTACTACTAATAAACCAAAACCAATACCTCGTTGCCACATTGAAATCATTCTTCTCTATTGGCACTCCGTCCTCAATCCACTTAGGGGTACTGTTAGAAAGAAGAGGAGCCAACCAAATTTTTTTCCCTCCAATGCCATTGTCTTGATCATACTCTAGGAGTCATCCGCAAAGTTATAAATACATCCCAAGACGATGTTTATGTCCTCACTATCACATTTCACCTTCTTGCCCGGACAATCATATAATCCACTAGTTTGAAGATACTGGCCTTCCTCTTCACTTGTGGTACCAAGTCTCCATAGGCCGAGTAGAATTCCCAGACCCAATTAAGAATGTAGGGACCTCAGGGTTTAGTGCAAATCTGGAATTTGTGGGACTTGAGGGTGCTCCATATCTCTGAATACCTATCCACGACACAATCTGTGGACAACCTCTTCTCCTCAATAATAGTCCTCAATCCCTCTACCTTTAGTTTGTTGAGAGACTGGGGAGGAGGACCTTGTACAGGTGGCACTGGGACCACAGTCTGGCTGAAGCTGGGGGAGGAAGAGGAGTTTGAGGCACCTGGATCCTAGACGGATCATGCATCCCCTTGGAGGGAAGTTCTTCTCTTCGGGCATGTAGAAACTGGTCATCCTCAGGCTCAGAGATGGAAGCCTGAGAATCCTGGGACTCTCCCTCATTGTCTAGTGAAGTGAGGTGAGTCTCGTAGACTCCTCACTGTCGGAGCTGACCTCCGGTGACTCTACCATGGGCGCCTTACCCTTTCCTTTGCCTTTTCCTCCTTTTGTAGGGAGCTTTGATGCATTTGCCTTGGATGAAAATGCATCTTCATTTATAACGACTCCTCTTGCCCGCTTGCGAGGCGACATGCCTCTTCCTGAAACTATGCGTCTAGCCATTTCTAAAGAACACATAGAAAAATGTTAGAAAAAGTTCAAGAAAAATTCAGAAATTTAGGTGCAGAAAGACTTACTAAACCATTCGGCGAGTTGCCGAGTCATTTAGGTGAGTCAGATCGGGCTCGCCGAAAGTACCAGTGCAAAAATTCTCAAAACTCAAGATAGGTCAGCGATGTTCAGGGACATTCGGTGAATCGCCAACACCAATCGGTGAGCTAGTAGTACCTCGCCAAAAGTTACAGTGTATTTTAAGGGTTAGGGGCACAGAAAGGGCGATCAAGAAGGGTCAACAAGTAATCTAGTGAACTCTGTGAGCTCAGGCATCCCGCCAAAAGTTACAGAACAAACTCAACCACAATTTGAAATTAAAGGCGATCTTTGAGGGACTTCGGCGAACCACCGAACCACTCGGAGAGCTCGACTTAGTTCGCCAAATGGCCTAATGTGCCATTTTTCAACCCCATTTCTCAAAATCAAGCCCGCGGTCCCTAAATTAAAAATCAAACACAAACACCATTCAATTAAAGCCAGACCCATACGACCCATGCCCTCGGGGTGCTCAGACTTCCCATGCTTTGGCCAAAATTTGTCATTTGACGACTTTGGCCCTTAAGAATGATGTCAAACACTCCATCATTGGGGAAATTACATCATTTAGCACAATTCGGGGTTACCTAGACTTCATCCCACTAGACCCAACACATATAAATCACAACCCAATAATTTAAACTCGATTTTGCAAGCAAGAACACGAGAATCGATCAATTTAAAGCATTTAGGCACACATTTAAAAAAATTATGGGCAATCCAACACATTCAAACACGATTATACCAATTACCCAACACAAAACAACAACAAATTTACCTATTGCATTTTATTTCAACCACAAAATTAAAGTACGGGGTTTGGAAAACAAACCTTAATGCTGAATACAATTTTGAATAGCTAGGAGGCAAAGATCCTCGATTACGAGCAACGATTTCACACAAAAATGCGGGTATAAGCAATAAAATATGGAAGATCAAAAGTTGGATAAGAGGGCACAAGAGTTAAAAATGAGAGAAGATGAAGGATTTTGAAATTTTAAACCGTTTGGCCTTTAAAACCTTTTAGTTCGCGGCACCTTCGGTGGAGTAACTCGTGCTTGCCGCTGAGTACTAATTTACCTCGCCGAGTTTTACAAGACTCCCAGAAATTTGGGAGTTCAAATGGCGGACAAAATCAGGCTCGCTGACCTGTTCGGTGAGTTACCGATTAGGCATTTAGCCTGTCGAGTTTAACAGAGTTCCCCTTCAAGCTAGATTGTTCCAACGGCAGTCCAAGTCGAGGCTCGCCAAACTACCTATTTTCCAACACTTTTCACTTTTCAATCTACAATCAACACCTGTTATTAAAAATAGAAAACTAAAGCATTAAAAACTTGGGTTGCCTCCTAAGAAGCGCCTTAGTTAACGTCATTGCACGACGAAAGTACCCATTTACAGATCGTTTTTCGGGTTTGCCAAGGTATCACTTGGTAAGCCCCCTTTTCGCTTTGGGTTCAAATGAGAAGAAATTTAACCCATTTAGGTCTCCAACTGCTTGATTGACACGAAATGAGAGGTGACCATTTTATTAGTGTAGAAACATCCTCTTTCATCTCTTTCAACACCTTGTCCGACCCTTCAACTTTGTTGAGAATATGTGAGAGCATGTCTTCCGTACGGACATTTTCAGACTCCTAGGGCTTTTGACGCTCATGGGGTGGGACGTACCTATCCTTATCACCCTCTCTTTCCGTCCATGTGGTGTTACGATCACACCATTCTCTATCACAGTCTCTCCGTCCCTCATCTCTATTCCAACCCGGATTTCCACCGGGCCTTGGATAGTTTTGTCGATATCCACCTCCTTGATTAGCTAGGAAGTTTACTTCCTCATTGTAAAGCGATTCAGAGTGAGAATCCTCGGGATTCACTCCACCAACACCAACTACATTAACACTCTTCATACTACTACCCATCACATTTTTCACCAATAGATCTAGTTGGGTCATCATTTTGGCCATGTTTTGGTCTCTTTCTTGATCTTAGTCTTCACGAGTGTACCATGCCCTATTGATCATGGTCATACCATGAAGAAGCTGAGACGCTACTTCGTAGGGTTGTTGCATTATACCACCGGGAACAAGCTGATCATCAACTCCTTTGTTCACCGAATCAAGGCTCCAATAGAAGTACTGCTGCAATATATGATTCGACAGCCCGTGGGTTGGACATTGAAGTACCAATTTCTTAAACCTCAGCCATGTCTCATGAATAGGTTCACCTTCCAAGCGCTTGAAACCTTGGATAATTTCCCTAAGGGTCATCATCCTTCATGGGGGGAAAGAATCACACATGGAATGCGGTAGTAAGCTCATCCCAAGAGGTGATGGAATCCCTTGGCAACTCAACCAACCATTTACTAGCCTCACCCATCAAAGAGAATGGGAACAACCTGAGACAGAGTGATTCTTGTGATATATTTTTGAATGAGAACGGACTACTAACGTCCACGAAGTTTCGAATATGCTCATGTGGGTCTTCGTGAGCCAATCCTCCATATAATTCCTTCATTTGTAGGAGCTGCAACATTGTGCTTGTAACATGGAAGACGACATTCCATTCAATTGGAGCTAGACGTATTGCACCAACACCACCCAATGGAATTGGGTCATTCACAGTTTGGTCATTTACATCATTGAGGTTCCCAATATCATCTTGGTGACCCACATGGCTACCATTGCTCCCATTTACTCTCATCTCTTCCTTTGTTCAACACAAGCAACACAAAACCAAAAACTAAAGTAAGTAGATTCAACTACAACCCAAAAGATCACAATTCAACTTCACTAAACAAATTTTAAACAACACCACTCCCCGGAAGCGGCACCATTTTTTATTAACGTTTCAAACACATCTTATCCAATTCTAGGTGCAATTGATCGTTAAGCAGTATAAAACCCAACAAAGAGTTGGGGTCGAACCCATAGGGAGCAGTACGTGTTCAAATTCAATTAAGAAGTAAAAATGTGATCTAGCTAGCTAGAGGAATAGAAATTATTGAAAAAGACATGAAACAAATCAAAAAGGGTGACACGAATGTCAGATGGGGGGTTTTTGTTTGCAATTATCAGCCACAATGCAGTCACACAAAATTGAAACAATAATACAGAGAGGAATTCTCGGGATGTGATCAATTATAGGCAAATTTCTCTATATAGGTAATTGTAACTACCAATAAATAGGTAAATATCACTAGGTTTGCTAGACTATGAGTGAAATAGCTTTCTCTCAAACAACTCTCCCGATTCAATTGATTTCTCTTGAACATCAACAACCTTAGCAATTAAGAACAACCCACACCTTAATTCATCCACTCTGTCGAGCTAGATGGGTAGGATTGGGTCTAGGATTCACTCTCTTGAGATGAACCCATATCAACCCAATACCTACAAACCATTAATCAAAAGCGTTTGTTCCAAAACCTCTTTCTCGAGCAAGCTAAGAACACAAAATTAGATCTGCATTTGCAACTACAATTCATAAATTAAACTTAAGCTAATGAGTAAACCCACTTTAATATAGCATTTAAACTAGTAATAAACAATACCCATAAGCTAATTCAATCCATAATAACATGATCACACCCCAAGAATTGGGGTTTTAGCAAAACATCATAAAAAGGTTAAAAGGATTACTAACTCGATTAGCCATCAACTGGGTAATAGTCTCCAAGCCTTTACAATGTTCCAAATTGGAGAAAAATAGTAACCTGCTTGCAAAACCTCTGAATTGAGTCTCAAAAAGCCTTCAAGTCTACAAGGAAACTCTCAAACTCAAAAGTAAACTATTCTAAATGGTAACCAACTTCTAAAGTGACAGTTCAAAATTCAATTTATAGTTACCAAAAATTAGGCACGAAAGGCAATTAGGCAAGGTAAGTCAGGTTTGCCGAGTGGTTTGGTGAACCGTCCTTTGATCTCTTCTATCACCATTATGTCTTAGTTCTGAGCATCCTCAAGTCCTGTAACTTTGGGGGATCAATCTTGTCATTGTGGAACTGATGAGGGATTTGCTGACTGCCCATTCCTGTCATCGACTTGGTTTCTTCCCTCAGAGCTGGCACACTAGAACTTTAGGCGGACTGAAGGCCCACTCAGCGAGTCGCCAAGTGGTCATAGCGATCACCAGGCTCGCCTTTCTCCACTTCTTTAAATTGTTTTGTTCCTTTATGCCTGTCAGTGTCCTTGCCTTGCTCCTTAGCTCACATACCTGAAAATCAAGGCTTTAAGTTTATAACATAAATTAGGCATTTGAGGACACTAAAACTATCAAAACAAAGCCCTAAATGAGTCCAAATCTCGGACTCATCATCCCTCCAGACATCTGGTGCTCATATTTACCTACTGACAATTCAGACATTGGGAAGCAAAATCAATAATGTCACACTTCATTCTACTCCACCAATAATATTGTCTCAGATTACGACACATCTTGGTTGCACTAAGATTATAGAATACCTTGAACTTTGAACCTCGACGAGAATAGTGTGAGTCAAATAATCAAAACAAGGCACATATACCCACCCCTTGATCCTAAGACACCTTCCTCATCAATCAAAACCTCTTTTGTCACGCCCCGAGGCTACCTACTTGACGTAACACGGGACCTAGGATCATGAGTGACCCTTAGCTAACCCTGAGTTTGACATATCATAAGCGTAATTAAAATAACTAAGTAAAGCATGAACTATGCGAAAGCTAAATCAATAAATATCTGGTGTGGGGACAAAACCTAAATAGTCTGAATATATAAAACATACTAAGACTTTAGTGCCGGCAACCGTTTCACAATTCAAGTTGAATCTATTACTATGTCTGAAAAGCCTCTAACTGAGTTGAGTTGCTGGGACATGCCTCCCCTCCCCGGCTAACTCTAACAAAACTTAAAATTGAAAGTAAAGACTGAAATAGAAAGCATGTCTATTGTCATCGAAGTATGAGGACTCATAACTGAAGTTGCTGAAGTCGAACTGGGATTCAAATTAAGCGTGATCTGGATGCTGAGTACCTGAACCTACATCATCAAATGATGTAGTGCAGAGTATGCGTTAGTACTTGGAATGTACTGAGCATGCATGATATATATATATATATATATATATATATATTATATAGGCTGGACAAAACATAACTGATCAATGACATGAACTGAGCAAGAAGGTAAATATTGAAACATAACTGAAAAGCTAATCTAACTGCAATGACCAAGTATTAATCATGAAGATAACATGATGAATGAAATGCTGAAATATATACTAAAAACCTGGTCAAATGCACTAAGAGTCTCACTGTGGAAGATACTATTAATCGCCATAAACCACGTGAGCTAAACGTGGAGTCTATACGGCCCATCGAGAGGACAAAATATACCATGCCAGGGGTATAAAGGCATGACTGGTGTGATCACTAAATCTGATTCGCAATAGAGGGGACTTATACTCCTAAGATGCACGTAGTTTTGGAACTATGAGGGTACGCTGAACCCTAGTCCAACTCGGTGCTAAGTCTACTCTCAACTGAATATGTATATGACTGAAATATGACTGAAATACTGAATTACTCAAAGTACTGACATGCTTACTGAGAATGCAACATTTATATACTGATAATGTGACATTCGAAATCTAAAGCACGATTATCTGTTTAACTAACCTAGCAAGTGTAATTCATGAACTAAGAGAATCTACACAAACTAGGGTTCTGAGTTTCATACAAGGAACTAAATAAACTTTCCAAGAAACATGCTATTTCAGTTAAGGATACTACAACAACTAAATCACAACAAATCTCTAAGGTTTTAGTAACCCTAGGTCTATACAAGCTATGTAGAATCAAGGGACTGACTGAATTCTAGGGACCTAGTGGATGAAAGGAACCCACTAGTGAAATCCCACATACCTGGTGACAAAATCTATGGAGAAATCCTTTGATTTCGAGGCTGAAAGTCGAAGAAAACCTTCTGATTGTTCTTGGGAAACTGGCGCCTCTTTCTTCTTTCTTTGCTCTAAGTTTTGGTTAATGAGGGTTCTGGGTAATGTCTGACTAGAATATTAGGCTTAAATTGAGTAAAATGACGTAATTTAGATATCAAACGATGTAGTTTAAATGCACAATGCATAGGGGAAAAGACCAAAATGACCTTGACTTAAAAGCTGACGAGGTCCACCATGGAGCCATTGACGGACTGTTGATGGAACCACAGTCCGTCGAGTGGGTCGTGGTTGCTGTCCAGTGCTTACTGGTTCTTGGACCTCCCACCCACGGTCCACTTCACGGACCGTGTGAAGGACCACAGACCGTGAAGGCCACCGTGGTTCTTCACTTGGGCTAGGAGTCTGCTGGTTTGACTTAACGGGCCAATCCACGACTCATCAGTGGGACCATGACCCGTGGTGAGCACTGTGGTCCACCACACTGACTGGGTGTGAACCACGAGCAGGTCGACGGACCTTGGTCCCTTTCACGGTTCGTGAACCCCTCTGTGGTTCACCCAAATTTTCTGTTGTACAGGTCTGCTAGGTTTCTGAGGTGTTACAATACTTCCCTCTTGGGAACATTCGTCCTCGAATGAGGTCTAAACACACTGAGTATGGAGGGAAGGAGCTGCAATCCCTATCACTAAGTACTAGAAACTGATATCTAGCTGAACTGAGTTCCAAGAACATGCAAACATGTTGAAACACAAGAACAACTGAAGGAACAAGATACTGAGACTAAATTTACACAAGAGTAAACTAAGAGACTGGAGAGGAACTATTACTTGAAGCTGAAACGGAATCGGAAGGAAAGAGGTGAGGATACTTGGCCTTCATGGCTGCTTCTGCTTCCCAAGTAGCTCCCTCTATGGACTGACTCCTTCACAAAACCTTTACTGAAGCGACTTCCTTATTTCTCAACCTACGAACCTGATGGTCAAGAATCTCAACTGGCACCTCTTCATAAGTGAGACTATTTCACAGCCACACTCTCTAATGGCACTACCGATGCCGGATCACTCACACACTTCTTCAACAAGGAAATGTTAAAGACTGGATGAACCGCTGCTAGTTCTACTGACAACTCTAACTCATAAGCCACATTACCATCCTTTTGCAGGATTCTGTAAGGACCTATATATCTAGAATTGAGCTTTTTTTTCTTGCCAAATCTCATCACCCCCTTCATAGGTGACACCTTCAGGAGGACCCGATCATCGATTTCAAACTCTAAGTCCCTTCTTCTCACATTTGCATAGGACTTTTGACAACTCTAGGCTGTCTTTAGTCTATCTCTAATGAGTTGAACTTTATCCATAGCCTCGTGAACTGAATCTGGCCCAATCAAGGTTGTTTCACCTACTTTGAACCAACCAACCGGAGATCTACATCTATACCCATATAGTGCCTCATAAGGGGCAATCTGAATACT
>JAJONS010073059.1:0-12470 GCA_029582315.1 Solanum tarnii x Solanum tuberosum
CCCCCCCCCCCCACCCCCATTCTCGGATGGTCCTAGACTGCACCTAGCCCTAGCCTAAAATTTTGCACGTCACTACCCCAAAAGTTTTTTAGTCCAAATTCTTTCATTATTTGCTTAATCATAATGACCGGGACAATTTTTACACTATAATACTTGGTTCTTCATCCTAAGAATTGGTAATCTGTATTATTAAAGTATTTAGAACAACAATTTTGAAGAACTTCATAAAAAACAACAAAATTTAAAGAATATTTCCAAAATCAGTAAACAAAAATTACATACTTCCATTAATTTAAGGTATTCTTTATAACTTTTAATTTTAATTAGGAGAGATTTTTTGTTCTCACGCCCCAAAATAAAAACTCCCTAACGCCTAAATGTATGCCTTGACTGAAGGAACTTACGTTTCACGGTACTTTCACCACCAACAAATCACTCGATGAGTTTCTACTACACCCCGTCCCAATGTTTAGATTCACCACTTTGTAGTCTGCTTCATCATTTTTTTTATTTCCTATCTACAATTTTATTTTTATTTTTTTAAAATAAATTAGGACTTGAGATTATGGGTTCTGCATTTTAGAAAACACATCTTGCTAAATTCTTGGTAAATAATTTATTCATATTACATGTTAAGAGTTAATATCTCATATGGTCACTCAACTTTGAATAATTCACTTAGAAAGTCACTTAACTTAGAGTAGTTTACTTATAAAAACACTCAACTTTGTTTTATAACTCAAAAGTCATTCAACTATTAGTATTTTACATAGAAAGTCACTCAACTATTAATATTTTACTTAGAAAGTCACTCAATTAGTTTAAATGATTTTTTAAATTAAATTTTGTTGAAATACAAATTTTGTTTTAAACTAATTTTTATATAAAAAGATAATATGCTAATTATAATTATTTTATTAAATTTAGTGAGATACAATCTTTATTTTAAACTATTTTTTTAAAAAAAATGATAAGATGAGATGACTGTGCATTTGTTTGGATTACTTCTTAATTAGTAATTACTTCTCGATTCCAACTTCTTCTTCTTTTTATATCATTTTTAGCTACATTAATTCCAGTAACACAATTTCTAAAACGTTTAAAGAATTATTTTTTTCCGTCAATTGCTATAGTATTTTTTTCAAAAATATTATAATTAAATGATTGGAGCGGGTTAATAAGATAATTAAAATGGATATCTTATTATCTCTTAAAAGAAAGTTAAAATAAAAATTATATTCAACAAAATTTAATCAAAAAATCATTTAAAATTAATCGGGTGACTTTCTAAGTAAAATATCAATAGTTGAGTGACTTTTAAGTTATAAAACAAAGTTGAATGACTTTCTAAGTAAACTACTCTAAGTTGAGTGACTTTCTAAGTAAACTACTCTAAGTTGAGTGACTTTCTAAGTGAACTATTCAAAATTGAGTGACCATATGAGATATTAACTCTGATTTTTTAAGCACAAAAGTAGAATATTGAATTATGTTGAACCCGTAAGCAAAATTGAATATTGAATATTGAATCACAGTGCCAAAACATTAAACTTTTGTTGTTGGATAATTGTGGCCAATGGTTGTTGAGGGAAGAGAAATGTGCTCTCTTGGAGCTGCAGGCAAATTTAATGAGCTCAGATGACGAATTGATGGTTGATTGGGCAGGATATGATGCAACTGGTTTTATAGATTATTGCTTTCGAAAAAGGGTAAAATGTAGCATAGCAACTACTGGTTGATTGATGTTTGAGGGTTATTCATATTTATTGCCTTTTTGTTATGAAGTTAATTATTTGTTTTTTTTAATTATCTTAATTATTTGATTGTCTAATCAACTATCAAATACTATATGTTTATTCATATTTATTGCCTTTTTGTTATAAAGTCATTTATTTGTTTTTTTTTAATTATCTTAATTATTTGATTGTCTAATCAACTATCAAATACTATATGTGCCTCATTAATTAAACTTGAAAGAGGAATAAAAAATCGCTAAAATCAGTAATTATTTGTTAAAAAGTACACACTCAATTAATAATTTCCATGTTACAAAATGAGACAAAGTAAACACAAGAAAATCTGGAGAATTGATAATTATATTCACACTTGAATACCAGAGATTACAACCCTATTTGTACACATAAAGTTAAGAAGCGAAAGGAAATAAAATACCTAGAATGTCTAAATATATACTTTACCATAATTAGAACATGTAAATATATACTCTACCATATTTAGATTGTCTGTACAATAATTACCAAAGTTTAACATCCCCTCTCAAACTCAAGATGGTTTAGAAGAAATCAGGTTGAGTTTGACCACCAGAACTTGAAAATGTCTAGGAAGATGTCGCTTGGTTAAAACAACAGTTGGTTGATCTAAAGACCCAATAAAAGCTAATCGAATGGAACCCAGATCAATGTGCTGACAAGTAAAATGACAATCAATCTAAATATGCTTTGTACGCTCTTGAAATATATCATTATGACCAATCTGAATGGCACTACGATTATCACAATAAAGAGTAGTGGCAAAAGATTGAGGAACACTCATGTCAGCCAATAACCAACAAAGCCATAAGATCTCGACAGTAATATCGGCAAGCACTCGATATTCTAATTCGGTACTTGATCGGGATGTTAAGGTTTGTTTCTTGCTTCTCCATGATATAAGAGAATCTCCTAGAAAAATACAATAACACGTAGTAGAACGTCTATCAATGGGATCACATCCCCAATCAGCATCAGCATATGCTTTTAATTCAAGAGAAGAATCAGCGGAAAAGTGAAGTTTATGGAACATAGTACCTTTGACATAACGAAGAATTCGCAGAACAACAACATAATGAGTAGAACGAGGTGTAGCCATGAGTTGACTAACTATGTGAACAACATAAGCAATATTTGGACAAGTAATTATTAGATAGATAAGACTACCTACAAGTGTCTGATAAAAAGTGGCATTAGACAATAATGTACCATCGCTAGGAGAAAACCCCACATTAGCTCAAGAGGTGTGCTCTCAGTTTTATTATCGCTAATACCTGTTTTTTTATTACAAATCAGAAACATGCTTAATTTGAGATAGAGAAATCCCATTATCAAATGTGAGAACTTTGAGGCCCAAGAAATAGTTGAGAGACCTCAGATCCTTCGTCTCAAAATTAGTACTAAAAAATTCTTTAACCTCTTAAATGCCAGCAGTATCATCACCGATAATAATCATATCATCCACATAAAGAATCAAAAGAACAATACCTTGTGTTGTCTTGCGTACAAAAAGAGCAGTATTATGTGGGCTAGAAGAGAATCCCAATTTGCTCAATGTAGAACTAAACTTTGCATACCAAGTTCGTGGAGCTTGTTTCCAACCATATAACGTACGACGAAGGCGACATACTTTATTTGGAGGACAATTGTATCCTGGTAGTGGTTTCATATAAACCATATCCTCCAAATCTCCATTAAGAAAAACATTTTTAATATCTAATTGAGAAAGTCCCCACCGTTTAGTTGTTGCAATAGAAAGAAGGGCACAGATTGAGGTAACATGAGCTACTAAAGCAAAGGTCTCCTCATAATCAATTTCATACTCTTGGGTGAATCCTCGAGCAACCAATTGAGCCTTGCATCTTTCAATAGATCCATCTGATCATGTCTTGATCTTGTAGATATGTCACGCCCTGAGGCTACCCCCCTTGACGTAACATGAAACCTAGGATCACGAGTGATCCCAAACTAACCCTGTGTCACTCATATCATAAGCATATTGAAAATATTGAATAAGACAAATACTATGTAGAAGCTAAACAATAGATAACTGGAAAATGGGGAATGTCCATCTAGTCTGAATGTATAAAACATACTAAGAGTTTAATAACACTGAAATATAAACTCATCGACACAAGCTGATTCTATTACTATGTCTGAAAAGACTCTAACTGAGTTGAGTTGCTGGGACATGCCCCCAGCTAACTCTAACAAAACTGAAAACTGAAAGTAAAGACTAAAATAAAAGCATGTCTATCATCCTCAGAATATGAGGACTTACCACTGCAGTTGTTGAGTGCGGACCGAGAATCAATCTAAGCGCGATCTGGATGTTAAGTACTTGAACCTACATCATGAAAGGATGTAGCGCAGAGTATGCATCAGTACTTTGAATGTATCGAGCATGCATGATACATATACTAAGCTAAACAAACATATAGAAGCAACAAGGCATAAATGAGTAATACTGTAAACTAAGCAAGAATGTAAATACTGAAAAGCTAAACTGAATGCAATGACCAAGTACTAATCATGAACATGACATACTGAACTGAATTCTGAAATATATACTGAAAACCTAGTCAAATGCACTAAGCGTCTGACTGTGGGAGTTACTATTAACCGATATAAAATCACGTGAGTTAAACATGGAGTCCAATGTATACGCCCCATCGAAAGGACCCAATGATTGGCGTGATCACTAAATCTGATGCCCAACAGAGGGGACTTATACTCCACGGGGGCACGTAGTTTTGGGACTATAAGGGTACGATGAACCCTAGTCCAACTCGGTGCTAAGTCTACTCCCAACTGAATATGTATATGACTAAAATCTAACTGAAATATTAAATCAAAATACTAACATGCTAACTGAAAATGCAACATTTATATACTGATAATGCAACATTTGATATCTGCAGCATGATTTATCTGTTTAACTGACCTAGCAAGTGTAATTCATGAACTAAGAAAATCTACACAAACTAGGGTTCTGAGTTTCATTCAAGGAACTGAACAACGTTATCAAGAAAACATGATATTTAGATTATGGAAACCATAGCAACGCAAATCATAATAACTCTCCAAGATTTTACAAACCCTAGGTCTAGACAAGATATGTGGAATCAAGGAACTGACTGAATTCTAGGGACCTAGTGGATGAAAGGAACCCACTAGTGAAATCCCACATACCTGGTGACGAAATCTACGGAGAAATCCTTCGATTTCGGGGTTGAAACTTAAAGCAAACCTATTGATTGTTCTTGGGAAACTAGCACCTCTTTCTTTTCCTTTTTGCTCTAAGTTTGGATGATTTTAGGTGAATAAAGGTTTTGGTAGGTTCTGACTAGATTATTAGGCTTAAACTAAGTCAAACGACGTAGTTTAGATGCCCAATGCATAGGGGAAAGACCAAAACGACCCTGACTTAAAAACTGACGAGGGCCGACCACGGAGCCACTGACGGACTGTCAAAAGGACCACAGCCTGTCAAGTGGGTCGTGGTTCCTGGCCAGAGCTTACTGGTTCTTGGTACCCCCGACCACGGTCCACTTCACAGACCATGTGAAAGACCACGAAAAGTGAAGGCCACCGTGGTTTTTCACTTGGGGGCTTGGGTCTACTGGCTCAAGACAACGAACCCGCCCACGATCCATCCTTGGTGGCTCTGCCTTACTTCTACGAGTCATCCCACTGTTCGTGTGGGGATCCACTGCCCGTGAATGGCTTTGTGGTCCACCATTTCTGGGTGGGTGTGAACCACGAGTAGGTCGACGGACCGTGGTTCCTTTCACGGTCTGTGAACCCTTCCATGGTTCACCAAAATTCCTGTTGTTCAGTCTGTCAGGTTTCTGAGGTGTTACAAGATCCATTTGCAATCAACAAGAGTTTTATTAGAATGAAGTTCAACTAAGTCCGAAGTATGAGTTTTTTCACAGGCCAACAACTCTTCTTTCATAGCTTGATGCCAACAAGGATCATTGGATGCCTCTTTGTATGTACCAAGCTCCTGTAAATTATGCATGGCACAATAACATTGATAATCACGAAGATAATCAGGAGGATTTTTTCTCTTTCTGGACGTGTAGATAAAGTGTTATCGGGAAGAAGAGAAAATGAGGGTACCTCGGGATCAATATTCATCCAGTGTGGAACTATCAATTGGAGGTTGATCATGAGAACTGGACGTTGTACTATCTCCATGAACTAGACCATCAGATGGGCCTACATCAAATGGAATGGTTGAATTGTGGGGTACAATTTCTGACTCACTAGATGAACCTGCATTAAGATCACTTTGAAAAAGCTCAACAGAAGGATTAGAAAAGAATGACACTTCGCTTGATGGAATAGATTCAAACTTTGACAGTGAGGAAAATTTAATATGTTCCCAAAAGACAACATGTCAAGAAATACGAATATGATTTGACATTGGATTCCAACAACGGTAACATTTACGTTCTATCCCATTTCCTAGAAAGAAAGAAACTCGAGCACGAGGTTCTAATTTTGTGTATTCATGTGATTGAATAAGGACAAAACAAGCAGAACAAATACTTTAAGTAATGTGTAGTCTAGAGTTGCCTTGTAAAGTCATTCATAAAGAGACATGTCTCCAAGAACAGAAGATGGGAGTTTATTGATAGTAAATATTGCAGTAAGAGTTGCTTCACCCAAAAGAGCTCAGGGAAGATGAATAAATAATTGTGGCCCAAATAGAATCAAGGATATGCCTATGCTTACATTTTGCTCATCCATTTTGTTGGGAGGTACCGGGGTAAGAGAGTTCAGAAAGTGTATCATTTTCAGACAAGAAATTCAAAAACTTAGAATCATGATATTCCATATCATTGTCACGCCGAAAAACTTTGATAATTTTACCAAATTCAGTTTTAATCATATTGGCAAAAATAATATAAATTGAGGCAATTCTAAACGATTTTTCATAAGATATATCTATGTGAATCTGGAAAAATAATCGATAAAAATGACAAAGTATCATGATCCAATCATGCTTGGTATAGGAGAAGGTCCCCAAACATAAGAATGGATAAAATCGAAAGGAAATTTTGAAATAGAAGGATTATTTTTAAAAGGTAAAGCAGGCTGTTTGGCATATTTACATGCAACACAATCCAAACTTTTTTCATTAACATGACCTAACAACCCACCATCAACTAAAGGACGAAGCTTACTCAAACAACAATGACAAACATTGATGCCATAACGACAAAGGAAAACTTGAGGAAACAACACATAATCGAAGAGATGATTGAGAAATGTGAAGATTGGTGAGTTCAAAGATACGCCCAACTTTACGAACTTTCCCAATATTTTGTTCCGTCTGAAGGTCCTGCACTCGACTACCATGAAAAGAAAAATTTATATCATATCCCAAATCACATAATTGTCCAACAGAGATAAGATTAATATTTAAACTTGAAATAAGGAAAGTATCAGGCAATGATGAAGAAATAGATCCTTTATGACTAACATTCATATTAGATCCATCAGTAGTATGAATGGATGATGGGCTAGGAAGTAGCAAGGTCAGAGAAATCATTGAAAGAATACGTCATGTGATTACAACATGTTGAATCAAAGTACCATGATGAATTACCTAAGAGAGTAACTAGAGCTACATAGTTGTTACTAGTTGAAGAAATGAGTTGACTGAGGAGAGATCGAAGGTCAGCTAATGAAGTCCCAGAATTGTTGGTTACTGCAAGAAGTGAATTTGATGGCTAATTCAAACGAGATTGATTTTTGTTTTGGGGACGAGTAGGATAATTCTCAATCAAGTGATCTTCCTTTTTACAATACTTGCAAATTGGAGGACAATTCCTAGATATATGACCCTCTTCTTACATTTATTACATTCAATAATTGGGCAATCGCGTAAAACATGACCAGTTTGACGACAGTTGCAGCAAAATTTAACACTAAGCATGACCAGTTTGACGACAGTTGCGGCAAAATTTAACACTTAGTGGCTACAGAAACTGAATTATCCATTGGCCATGTAAGATCCAAATGAGTTTCTTCATATTTTAGGCGAGGAAGAGCATCCTCAAGAGTTGGCAAAGGTTGTTGGTTAAGCATTGCAGCCCAGGTTGGTTCATAATCATCAGTAAGAGCCATCAAGAATTGAATCAATTTGTCATTGTTGCGGTAGGTTAAAAATTTGGAGGCAACATCAGAATTTGTAAGAATTGGTTAAGTCATGGTTAATTGATTCCAAATGGGTTCCATCTTCGAAAAAAATTCATAGACAGGTTCCCCTTTTTCTTGTTTCAAACTGGCTATCTCCTTCATCAATTGAAAACGATGAGAGAGATCAGAAGTAGTATATCGTTGAGAGAAATGATCTCATACCTCTTTTGCGGTGTCAAATTGTCCAAATTGGAGGTGAATACTTGGAACAGAAGTATTTCAAAGCCATGTATTGATCTGATGATTGCGGCTATTCCAATCTTCCAAACGATCAACAAACTTTTCATTTGTTTCGGTCTCAGTTTGCTTTGGACAAGTTAAATCACATGTGATATATCGCCACAACTTTTTCCCTATCAAAAAACTACGCATTGCCTCACACCAATGACAGTAGTTAGATCCCTGAGAAACAACATAAATAGGTTGGGAAATATCATTCTTGTCCATGATAATCACTCAATAAATTGACGTCGACAAAAAACAAATAAGTGAAAGACAGAAGAGACCCAACAAGGTGATGAAGCAGTAATTGCTATCAACAAAATACCATGAGAACAAGAAAAGAGTGAATATGAATTTCAACAATATGAGGAAGCTTTGATACCATGTTACAAAACGAGATAAAGAAACACAAGAAAATCTGGAGAATTTATAATTATATTCACACATGAATACCAAAGATTGCAACCCTATTTGTAAAAAAGAAATTAAGAAGCAAAAGGAAATAAAATACCTAGAATGTCTAAATATATACTTTACAATAATTAGAACATGTAATTATATACTCTACCATATTTAGATTGTTTGTACAATAATTACCAAATTTTAACATTCCGATATTACTCTTATCTGATTAAAATCCAATCTTTTCTGTTTGCGTCATTTTTACTGTTTCTTTTAGTTAATCCACTAGTATAATGAACTCCACAATTGTTCTGAAATAGTTGATATCGAAATACAAAGTAGACAATCAATCCAATTGAGAGAAAGTTACGTAATCAGATTGGCTAACGAGGATTTTTAACTCCAACTCCATGGTAGATTCCTTATATCCTAATTGCATCACATACACTTAATAATTTCTATTATAAAGTTTTCATATGCATCTATGGATCATTACTTTACGTATTAGCTACAAACCGAACTCTTTTGCAAGTTGTGATGACTCAACTGAGAATCTCCAACTTTGCCATACGCTGAGGACAACCACACACTACTCAAAATAATTGAAAATACGGAGTTCAAATAATTTAGGGAAAATTGATTTTGTTCGTTGGATTTTTTTGACGCAAAAAATATTTTTTTCTTAAAAAAGAAATTGATGTAGACCCTCAATTTTTCATTATTTTTAAATAAAAATTCACGAATAGGGTTGATTTTTGAAGTAGAAAATTGCAGTTGAAAAGTATAAATAAAACGATGGAAATCTAAGAGCATGTGTCATTGAGGGGTATAGTTATTCAAAATCATAAAAAGAAAGTACCTGTATTCAATTCCAAGTAGCTAAAATTTTATTTATATTTCTGAAAAATCAATCTTGTCCATCGGCTTTTTAAAACTAACGAAAATCGACCGACATGATCGATTGTCCCTCAATATCATCCAATCTTTTCAAAACCAATGATGCACATTCCTTGGATTTTCCTCAAGTTATTTCAGTAGTATCAATCAATTTAAATCTTTCCCCAACTAAAAATCAAGACTTTTCACAAGTGAGGTGACTAGATAGGAAAATCTCTTAATTTTCCAAGAGATATGGTAGAAAATTTAACCAGTAGACAAATAATAATGCCCCAAATAATACGTTAGATAGTGATTTTACCAGCATCAATGTCCTACTTTGGAAGACTCATCCAAGCTAGATAATAACAGGTGATGTAGTTGAGACAAAACTTAAATTTCAGTAGCTCAATTGGTTGATTATTTGAATTATTACTTTGTTATTTAGGGGTTTGATTCACCGCTTTATATTTTGCTCCCTCATTTTCTCTTTTCCTATCTTGAATTTTAAATAAATTAGAATTCTAGATTATGGATTCTGGATTTTAGAAAACCCAACCTATTGGATTCTTGATAAATAATTTATTAATATTAAATGACTTTTTAAGCACAAAATCAAATTTAAGTCAATGCTATTGAGTTCTATTAAACCCTTGTAGCTCTATATAAACACTATGTTAGTTAGAAAAGAAAGTAGAGTAATAGTGGGGATATATGGGGAACATTAATTTTTTGCTGTTAGCGTTTTTTCTAATAGCAATTGTGGCCAATGGTAGTTTGGATGAAGAGAGAAATGCTCTCTTGGATCTGCAAGCAAACATAATGAGTTCGAATGGCGAATTGTCGGTTGATTGGGCAGGTTACAATGAGACTGATCTTATAGATTGTTGTTCCTGGAATAGGGTAAAATGTAACTTAACAACAGGTCGAGTGATCGAACTCAATCTCGCAACAAGGTTTGGATCAGGGGATGGTTGGAGATTTAATGCCTCTCTCTTACTTACATTCAAGTCACTGCAAGTTCTTCTATTGTCTTACGGAAATATTATTGGGTGGACAAAAAATGAAGGTATGGATCAGTATATATATGACTTATGAAAACTGAAACAATAGTTATGAATTACTACTAACATGTTTTTTTTTTTTTCATTTGCTTTTGTTATCCAGGTTTCAGTAAACTAAGGCAGCTGCCTAACCTGAAAGAAGTTGATTTGCAAAATAATCCGATCCATCCAAAAGTTTTACTACCATCTTTATGTTCGATTTCATCTCTTGAGGTTCTAAAACTTGGTGTAGAAGTTGGTGCCTCTTTCAGCATACCGGCATATAATAGCAGTATATCCTCCAACATAAACTCTACATATGAAACTGTGGCCATTTTTGCAATATAATACTTAGTATAGTTGTAATTTTTTAATGAAGGCATGATGAGTAAGAAATGTGGAGGGCTAACCAATTTAAGACAACTCTGGTTTAGAGGTTATGGAATCAGTGACATCAATACCCTTTTTGCATTGGGTAAGCTCTCTTTACCATAAGAGAAAAAGCAATTAACAAAATAACACTAAGCCTAATTAAGTACAATTTTTTTTCATAAATCAAATGCAGGTGGTGGTGCAAATAGTGGACTGAGGAAGTTAGAGAAACTCAATTTGAATTATAATAACTTCAATTCTACCATCTTTTCATCACTGAAGGTTTTTCCATCTCTCAAGCAGTTGGAACTTGTCGAGAATAAAATAAATGGAAATATCAAAATGAATGGTTTGTTACGCATATTTTGCTCCACTAAGATATTAATGATGCATCTAAATATCTCAATTTTATTTCTTCGCATATCAAATTATAGTTTGGTTTTTTATTTTTTATTTATCTGTCTAGACATAATTGTTTTGAGCAACTTGAAACATCTGGATCTCAGGGGAAACAATATAGAGAGCTTTGTGACTACCAAAGGTACACAAATCAATGCAGTTGCTCTAATGTTGAATGTTTTATTTTAACCTTAAGAACAAAATGCAAATTTGATCAGATAAAGATTAATAATGAAATGTGGACTAGGATTACACATCTTTACCAACTTATGTAATAGGATCGATCTATTCATTCTTATGTAAAAACATATAATTTATCTAACAGGTATCAAAAGAATGAGTTCTTTGCGGAATTTACAATTGGGAAGTCTTAACTCCAACTCGAGCAGAGCCATACAATCCCTAAAACCATTCTCATCTCTTAAATCACTTTCTTATGAATATAGTGATCTCACTGCTCCGACCACAGTTTACAGTAAGCTCAACTCAATATTTGTTTACCTTACCACTTTTTCTTTTGAAATATGAATAATTTGTTGTTTCTTATTTTTGACTCTATCATTTAAGCATTAAGAAATCTGAGCACGCTGGAGTACCTATACTTGACGGGATCTTCTTTAAATGACAACTTTCTCGCAAACATTGGACAAATGACTTCTCTTAAAGTGTTCAGTGTAGCTTTTGGTAGAAATAATGGCACCCTCCCTAATCAAGGTAATGTGTTTTTCTATTCTTTTATCTAATGCCTGCATTTCATGAATATAGGTTTTATTTTCTCGATCATGTTCAATTAGTCATATATTTTGGAAAACATTTATACTAGAAAAAAAAAATTCCTTAAAAATGATTTCCCTAGATGAACGTAGCAAAAAAACAAACTCTACAAGTGACATTCACCTTCCTAGCTCCAACACACCTCATATTCACCTTCCTCTCACATTCCAAATTATTTGTTTAGATTATATACAAATATTTTTAGAATACTATTTTTTGCTTACGTACCAAATATACGAAAATAAATAACAAAATCCACCTATTTTTCTAAAAACATTTTTGCTTCGTATCAAACACACCCATAGACATAAAAATAAATAAATAATAAGATGTGGCTTATTATAGAAAGTTGTTTTAGCTAAATGTCTCTGAAACTATATATATATATATATATATATAT
>JAJONS010073060.1:0-17760 GCA_029582315.1 Solanum tarnii x Solanum tuberosum
ATTTTGGATATGACTGACTTTGATATAATCTTAGACATGACTTGGTTGTCCCCCTATTATGTTGTGCTTAATTGTAATACAAAATTTGTGACTCTAGAGAGCCCCGATAGGGAAAAGTTAGAGTGGGAAAGGGTGAACAAGCCTAGTCCAGCTAAGATCATATCCTCCATTAGGGCTAGGAAATTGGTGGGGCTAGGTTGTTTGGCTTATTTGGCTTATATTCGGGATGTTGAGGTTGAGTCTATTCCTGTGGTGTCAGAATTTAGAGAAGTGTTTCCTACTGATTTGTCTGGTATGCCTTCAAATAGAGATATAGATTTCTGTATTGATTTAGAACCTGGTACTGGTCCCATTTCCATCTCTCCGTATCGTATGGCTCCGGCAGAATTAAGAGAGCTTAAGGCTCAAATCCAAGAAATTCTTGATAAAGTATTCATCCGCCCTAGTGCTTCACCCTAGGGTGCTCCTATCCTATTTGTTAAGAAAAAGGATGGAAGTATGAGAATGTGCATAGACTATCGTCAATTGAATAGGGTCACCATTCGGAGAAGTATCCACTGCCTCAGATAGATGATTCTTTTGACCAGTTGCAAGGCGCATCCGTTTTCTCTAACATTGATTTAAGGTCTGGTTACCATCAGTTAAAGATTAGGCCTGAGAATATACCAAAAAAAGGCATTTAGGACTCGCTATGGGCACTATGAGTTCCTAGTTATGTCATTCGGGTTGACAAATGCGCCTGCAGATTTCATGAGTTTGATGAATCGTGTGATCAAACCCTTTCTTGATTCGTTTGTGATAGTATTTATTGATGACATTTTGGTGTATTCGAAGAGTGAGAAGGAGCATGCCGACCATCTTTGTATTGTTCTGGGTGTTCTTGGGAAACTAAAATTGTATGCAAAATTTTCTAAGTGTGAATTTTGGTTGACTTCGGTTGCCTTTTAGGGGCATGTAGTTTCAAAGGAAGGGGTCATGGTAGATCCCCAAAAGATTGAAGCGGTTAGAAATTGGGTACGACCAAGTTCTGTGACTGAAATTAGGAGTTTTGTGGGTCTCGCTAGCTACTATCGTCGGTTTATGAAAAACTTTGATTCTAGTGCCACACACTTGACAAATTTGACCAAAAAGGATATATTGTTTGAATGGACTGAAAATGTTAGGAGAGATTTCAAAAGCTCAAGACTCTTTTGATCACAACACCTATTCTTGCACTACCGATTGAAGGTAAAGAATTTATTATTTATTGTGATGCTTCACATTTAGTCTTGGGTGCGGTGTTGATTCAGGATAAGAATTCCATAGCTTATGCATAACGGGATTTGAAAGTGCATGAAAGGAATTTCCCAACACATGATTTAGAGTTGGCAGCGATAGTGTTTGGTCTTAAGATCTGGCGGTATTATCTTTATGGTGTTAAGTGTGAGGTGTTTACTGATCATCGTAATCTACACATGTTTTCACTCAAAAGGATCTGAATTTGAGACAATCAAGGTGGATGGAGTTTCTCATGGATTATGATGTGACCATCCAGTATCATCCGGGCAAGGCTAATGTTGTGGCGGACGCATTAAGCCAAAAAGCGGTGAGTATGGGTAGTCTAGCTTGCTTGAGTGTATCTAAGCGACCTCTAGCTAAAGAAATTCAAACCTTGGATTCTAAGTTGATGTAGTTGGGCATCTTAGACAAAAGTGGGCTATTATCTAGTATTTAAGTAAGGGCCACATTCATTGAGGAGATCAAGGCCAAGAAGTTTGAATATGAGAATTTGAAAGAGCTCAGAAATGAAACAATGTCTAGCAAGGCACAAGAGACCACTCTTGATGCGAGAGGTGTGCTCAGTTTTAAAGGAAAGATTTGTGTTCCTAAAGTGGGCAATTTGATTCAGAGTTTATTGACAGCATACCATGGTTCGAGGTATTCCATTCATCCGGGTGTGACTAAGATGTATAGAGATTTGAAGCGACTTTTTTGGAGGCCTGGCATGAAGAAAAATATAGAGAAGTTTGTGGCTAAGTGTCAAAATTGCCAACAAGTAAAATAAGAGCATCAAAGGCCGGCAGGTTTACTTCAGAGAATGACAATTCCGGAATGGAAGTGGGAAAGAATAGCTATGGATTTCGTGGTTGGTCTTCCCAAGACTTTGGGGAAGTTCGATTCCCTTTGGGTAGTGGTTGATAGATTGACTAAGTCAACCCATTTTATTCCAGTTAGAATAGATTATAATGCTCAGCAATTGTCTAAAGTGTAGGTAAAAGAGTTAGTAAGGTTGCACAGGGCGCCGCTTTCTTTAATATCAGACCGTGGTAAGCAGTTCACGTACAAGTTTTAGAGGAAATTACATGATGAATTGGGCACACAACTCACTTTTAGTACAACTTTCCGTCCATCACAATCAGAAAGGACTATTCAAGTGTTATAAGACATGTTGAGGGCATGTGTGATTGACTTTGGAGGACATTAGGATAAGTTCCTCCCTTTGTATGAGTTTCCCTATAATAATAGTTACCACTCCAGCATTGATATGGCACCATTTGAGGCACTTTATAGGAGGGGATGTAGATCACCCATAGGATGGTTTGAACCTTGAGATGTGAAACATTTGGGGGTTGATTTAGTGAAGGATGCATAGGATAAGGTAAGAAGCTAAGATCCTAGTAGCCCAAAGTTAACAAAAAAAGTATGCATACCATAAGGTAAGAGACATGGCATTTCAGACTAGTGAGAACGTTTTTCTTAAGGTATCACCAATGAAAGGGGTAATGATATTCGGCAAGAAGGACAAGCTTAGTCCTCCATACATTGGGCCATTTGAAGTTCTTGACCGTGTAGTGCCAGTGGCGTGTAGGTTAGCTTTACCTCCTAACTTATCAGGATTTCATGTGTCCATGTTAAAGAGGTATCATGGTGATGGAGATTACATCATAAAATGGGATTCAGTTGTGTTCGATAAAGACCTTCAGTGTGAGGAAGAAACGATTGCAATTCTTGATCGTGATGTCTGGAAGCTGAGGACCAAGGAGATTAAGTCTGTGAAAGTTCAATGGAAGCATCGTCCGATTGAGGAAGCCACTTGGGAAATCGAGAAGGACATGCGAGACAAGTATCCCAATTGTTCGACGATTCAGGTACTACTCCACTCTTGGTTTAGACTGTTTTTCCTAATTGAGAACTCAGGGTCGAGTGATGGGTAAATTAGTATGTATTGTAACGACTTGTTCCTGTCGTTATAGAAAAGCCAATGGGGAGAAATTTTATCCCAGAAAACTTTTTGGTTTTAACTTGAAATTTCCCAATGTAGTTCAGATTTTGACGAAATCAAAGTCAGTGAGGTCTAGAGAAATCTAGTAACAAATAGGAGATCAAATTATAAATTTGATCATATGAGTAGATAGCTAAGACGTTACAGAACCCGTACAACTTTACAGAATCAAATTCGACAAGTAGAACTCCCGAAACAGATCTTAGCGTAAACGGGTATTTTCTGAGTGTCATAGGTTGAAGGTGTGTTGTGAAATGGGGATATAGAACTCAAATTCCAAGGTTCTATCTCTGCTCAAATCACTAGGGCGGGATTAGTGCAACCAGGGCTGGGCAGCTGTGGCGGGATGGGGTCCGCCGTAGCAGGCCTGTCGCGATTTAAGTCTGAAATAAACCCCAAAACCCTATTATTCTGCAACTTTCGACCTTGAGAGCTAAGGAATGACCCAAGGATATTTCTTGAAGGTTTTCCACCTCTTTAGCACCAAAGGTAAGATTTTTACTTTCTGAGTCCATTTTTCAATCCGTAGAACTTAGTTTCTTGGGTAATTATCGATAGGGGAGGGTTTTGATCTGGGATTTTGTCACGACCCAAGGGTACCCCCTAGATGTAGCAAGGCACATACAACCCAAAAAGTTCCCATGTAAGCTACTTAGCATATCTTAACATAAAGCATTATAACAATAAGAGTAAAAATGTATTTAAGTCCAGAAGTTTCATAAAAAACAAAGCAGAAGTCTAGACCTGTCTCCATTAGCCATCTATTACAATACTTGAGTCAAATAGGGTCACAGCCCCAAAACAACATAATTCGAAAGTGAAAATACAAGAATGAAACTCAAATGAAAGATTTGTGCTCGACTCATGAGGACTCACCACAGGCTAGAAGAGTAGTTAAATCCAAGCTTGAATCAAATGAATACCACCACAAACACCGGACCCTACACTTGTGGAAAATGTAGGAAGATATGGGTTAGTACGAAAATGCACGAAGTATGATAGTCATGTATAAAATCATGAAAACATGCTAAAAAGGAAAATTTAGTTGATAATTATACACTTTACCAAGTTTAAGAGTTATCATGAAGATTAGTGTAAAAGCATGAGTCATAAGCACATTCAACATATAGATCATCATAGCATAATGGGAACATACCGTAAGTACCCTCAAAGTCTACTTGTGCAATGCATGAGTAAGATCCCATAATCCCACCCATACTATGTAAAGCTTCTTGAGTAACCATAGTTCATAGTTCATGTTCTTGTCATAAGTGGGAAAAAGCCTTAACTGACGTAGACCATGTTAGTTTAACATGGAATCCGATGTTAGCCACATCGAAAATGGTTGTCCTACTTGCCTAAGGTAAGACCATGGTTTGTTAGCCTTTAGGTGTATCCACTAGCTAAAGACCTATGGGGGAACATAGTTTATGGAATAAGGAGATTGTTACTAGAAACTCTCCCTTTTGTGATGGAGGAGCTTACATCTCAAGAGATTCCTTCTAGAAACCCGCCGTTTCTAACAAAAGAGCTTCCATCTCATAACAATATCCACTCGGTGCTAAACATCTATCCCACGGAGTACTTATTAAGTCATAACTTGTTTCATTTAGATGGCTCATTAGATTCAATTATGTGAGAATTGCCTTTCAACCTTAGAATCATCATGTTGTGAGAAAACCTTTCACATTATATTTATTGTGTGTTCATGAGAATAGCCTTTCAATCAACACAACAACATCATCATAATGATGGACACTTCACTGTCAAAGTGTTCTTAAAGCATATACATAAATCTCATAATCATGCATAATTCTCATAATTTTCCCTTCAAGGATCATAGATCATATTCAATCAACACATCTAGAATTAGTACATTAGACACGGAAAATAACATGATTCAATTAACTAAATTGCTATAAGCATAATCTCATAATACTCTTCCTTCGTCAATTCACCCACTTCACAAGTCATAAATTGAGAATATGGGGATTTCATGGATTCTTGGAAGATTTCATCATAAAACCATAACAAAACAACAATTCAATCATAATATAAAGTAGTTAAATCAACAGAATCATTTTTGAAAAAGAATCTATGACTTGGAGTAAAACCCTAGCGTTTTGGGGAAATTACTAGTTTGAAATTAAGTTTGGAGGGACTCCATGGATGAAGGACTACCATACCTTAGTTGTGATTCTCCAAAGAAATTGAGTGAAAAAGACTTCTTCTTCAAACCCAGCTTGATTCTCTTCTTCTTTTTCCTTGGAGTTCTAGAGAGATGATTTTGGGGGAAATTGGTTTTGATTTGGAAATTTGGAAGTTATGAGAAAGAAGACTTAATTTGGTGACTTAAAATCTTTATAAAGGTGTTCTAATTTAGTTTAAAACGTCGTCATTTAATGTTGATTAAAAATGGAAAACCCCAAAACGCCGCTAGGTGTAACTGCCAAAAGGCAGTTCCCAGGCTCCATCCACGCCCACCATTGACGGATCGTGGTAGGACCCACGACCCATGATGGTGAACCGTGGTAAGGGTTTTGGGACTTGTTTTCCGGGGCTTGATCCACGCCCCTCACCCACGAGGCGTGGGTGCCCTCCGTGGGTCACTGCCAGGCAGCCTTTAGGAGGCTTTTTCCTCAAGGACCCATGGTTGGTCCTTGGGGTTTAAACCTTGATGTTCTAACATGAAAACTTAAATTTTAAGATACGGGGAGGCACGTTCATGACTCTAAACCCTAACGTCAAACTCTAGTTTAGCCTACTAGTTTCCGGGGTATTACATTATTTCCCCCTTGGCAACATTCGTCCTCGAATTATGATCTAGATACCTTACAAAATTAAAGACTCATGACTAGCAGCCTATTATGCATGAAACATCAAAATAATGTACAATTCAAAGGAGGAAACATCAACTCCATCTCAAAACTTAGTCAATGCAATACAAGGAAGTAGAAACTACATCTAAAAACCCAATATGCATGAAACTCAACATTTCTCATATTCATAGAAGGAACTACCTTCTCCAACTAAAAGAATGCTTAACACAACATCATGGACCCAATATGCAAATGCTTCTCACAAGCATACTAAAGCATGTTCCTCACTTATCTCATGAAGTCAAATAGGCAAACTATACTAAATGCACAACAACATGAGCAACATAAATCATGAAAACTCATTTTCTTACTACACATGAATTTCATCAAGAACATGCATAACATAAGGAAATCGTGGAAAACACATATTACACACATGACTCCCAAAACACTAAAACTCAAGAGGAACTATTTACCTCAATCTGGAATAGGAGTAGAAGGAATGAGATGAGAATATCGGGACTTCATTTCGGCCTCGGCCTCCCAATAGCACCCTCAACTAAATGATTCCTCCATAAAACCTTTACGGACGATATTTCCTTGTACCTCAATCTCTTAACTCGCTGGTCTAGGATCTCTACCGGAACCTCTTCATAGGAAAGGCTTTCATCAACTCCCAACCATTCTAGGGGAATAATGGATACCGGATATCCAATACACTTCTTTAGCATAAAAACATGAAATACCGAATGAACCGGAGCAAACTCATGTGGCAAGTCCAACTTATAGGCAACCTTCCCAATAAGTTGCAAAATTGGATACGGGCCAACATATCGGGGACTAAGTTTCCCGTTCTTGCCAAACCTCATCACACCCTTCATGGGTAAGATTTTCAAATAGACCCAATCATTAACTTTAAATTTTAGATCCCTTCTTCTAACATCGGCATAGGACTTTTGTTTACTTTGAGCCATTCTCAACCTCTCTCTAATGAGTCAAATTTTCTCAATACCCTCAAACATCGATTTGGGACCAATAAAAGCAATTTCACCTACCTCAAACCAACAAATCGGAGACCTACATCTCCTATCATACAAGACTTCAAAGGGAGCCATACCAATACTAGAATGATAACTATTATTGAAGGCAAACGCTATTAATGGCAAGTGGTCATCCCAATTACCCTTGAAGTCTATAACACATGCCTCAACATATCTTCTAATGTTTGGATGGTACGCTCCACTTGCCCATCAGTTTGGGGATGAAAAGTCGTGCTAAGCTTAACCTTAGTACCAAGCCCTTTTTTAAATGACTTCCAAAAGTGTGAAGTAAATTGAGTACCCCGATCTGAAATAATAGACAAAGGGACCCATGTAACTTCACTATCTCATTTATATACAACTTGGCATAGTCTTCCGCCGGATGAGAAACATTGACGGGAATGAAGTGGGCTGATTTTGTCATCCGATCTATAATAACCCAAATAGAATGATGTTGCCTACGGGTAGGAGGCAAACCCACAATAAAATCCATATTCACCTCTTCCCACTTCCAAGTGGGAATTGGTATATTTTGTAATGAGCCTCACAACCTTTGATGCTCAACCTTCACTTGTTGACGATTCGTAAATTTGGCTACAAATCCTGCAATATCTCTCTTCATGCCATTCCACCAATAGACTTCCCGTAGATCAAGGTACATCTTGGTGGCTCCTCGATGAAAAGAATATCGAGAACTATGAGCTTCTTCTAGAATTTTCTCCCTCAAACCATCAACATCTGGAACATACAACTGACCTTGGTACCTAAGCACCCTATCTCCCTCTTGGGAGAAAGCCTCAACAGAATTTTTGAGTACCGACTCTTTCAACTCAACTAATATTGGATCAAGGTCTTGCTTAGACTTCACATCTATAACAAAGGAAGATTCGGAGCAATTATGGACCATAACACCACCCTTGGTGGAATCCACTAGTTGGACACCTAGTCGGGACAATCTATGCACCTCACGAACCAATTCTTTCTTTTAATTCTCTACATGAGCCACACTACCCATGGACAACCTACTAAGTGCATCTGCTACAACATTAGCTTTGCCGGGGTGGTTAAGGACACTTATGTAATAATCCTTCAAAAGTTCTAACCACCTTCTTTGCCAAAGATTCAAGTTTTTTTGACTTAACGCATATCGAAGACTCTTGTGATCGGTGAATACATCAATATGGATCCCATACAAGTAATGTCTCCATATTTTTAAGGCAAACACATCCGCCGCTAACTCAAGATCACGGGTCAGCTAATTATTCTCATGTACTTTAAGTTGCCTTGAAGCACAGGCAATCACTTTACCATTTTTCATGAGCACACATCCCAACCCCACTCTAGAGCCATCACAATATACAACAAAACCATTTGTACCCTCTGTTAAGGTCAACACCGGAGCGGATGTAAGTCTATCTTTCAACTCTCGGAAGCTTTTCTCACAAGCCTCCGACCACTCAAACTTAGCTTTCTTTTGAGTCAAAGCCATCAACGGAGAAGCAATAGAGGAAAACCCCTCAACAAACCTCCTATAGTAACCGACAAAACCCAAAAATCTTCTAATGTCAGAAGGAGTTCAAAGTCTAGGACAACTCTTGACCGCATCCGTCTTCTTAGGATCTACCGCAATACCCTAATGGCTTGACAAAATATGACCAAGGAAAGCTACAGGCCTTAACAAAAATTCACACTTGCTAAACTTTACAAAAAGTTGTTGGTCCTTAAGAACATGCAACACAATTCTCTAATGGTCAACATGTTCAATCTCACTCCTTGAATAGATCAAAATGTCATCGATAAACACAATCAAAATCATGTCTAGGTATTTCCTAAACACTCTATTCATTAACTCCAAAATGCCACCGGGGAATTTATCAACCCAAATGACAACCACAAATTCATAGTGACCATACCGGGTCCTGAAGGTTGTCTTGGGAATATCAACCCCTCTCAACCTCAATCGGTGATAACCCGAACGAAGGTCAATTTTGGAGAAATAGCTTGCCCCTTGAAGTTGGTCAAACATGTCATCAATTCTCGGAAGGGGATATTTAATATTGATGGTCACTTTATTCAATTGATGATAATCAATGCACATTCTAAGAGACCCATCCTTCTTTCTAACAAACAACACCAGAGCACCCCATAGAGAGATACTTGGTCAGATAATACCCTTGTCTAGCAAATCCCTTAGTGGCTATTTCAAGTCGGCCAGAGCAATTCTAAAAGGAGGAATGGAGATAGGTTGTGTATCCGGAAGGAGGTCAATACCAAAATCTATTTCCGGCTCGCGAGGAATACCAGGCAAATCGTCGGGAAAAACATCCGGAAACTCATTCACCATCGTAACTGACTCTAGAGAAGGGGTTTTACACTCAACGTCTATCACCCGAACAAGGTGGTAAATACACCCTTTGGAGATAATTTTCATAGTTTTAAGGTAAGAAACAAATTGACCTCTAGGGTTAGAATTTCCCCCCTTCCACTCTAAGATAGGCTCATTTGGAAACTGGAATCTAACCACCCGTGTCCTACAATTGATAGAGGCATAACATACATGCAACCAATCCATACCAAAAATCGCATCAAAGTCTAACATATCTAACTCCACTAAATCCACCAAATTGACTTTATGACACAAAGAATGGGAAAACTTCTATAAACTTTCTTAGCCACCACGGAATAACCAACCGGGGTAGAAACCGAAAAGGCTCTAATAACCCTTCGGGGAGTATTTCAAACTTCATGGCCACTAAAGGTGTCACAAAAGAAAAAGTAGCACCGGGATATAACAAGGCATATACATCCATAGAAAAGACTTTAAACATACCGGTCACCACATCTGGGGAGCTCTCTTGGTCATCTCAGGATCCAAGAGCATAAAAATGGTTTTGCTTTTGGGTATTGGAGTTTGGGCCACTTGGAAGAGCTTGCTTGTCCTCTTTTCTTTTACCCGAAAGTGTTGGACAATTCCTCAATTGATGACCACTCTTTCCACATCCATAACATACATCCGAGCCCGCTAGACACTTGCCATCATGTTTCTTATCACATTTAATACAAGTAGGCCTATTCATAGAAGGCCCACCACTATTGCCTCCTTGAGTTCTAGGGTTGGGGCATCCTATTATTGTTGAACATTGGGTAAGCACTAGAGGAACCTTGGTTGGAGAACCTTTGTCGGCCTTTTCCCTTGGACTTAGCATTGGAGAAATTCCCATCACCGGTTCTAGCTCTCTTCACCTCCCTATTGTTGCCTTGGAGTTTGTCATCCTCTATTTGTTGCGCATACACCATAAGACGTGAGATATCCATATCCTGAAGGAGAATTACCATATGACATTCTTTTCTTACCGCTTTGGACACACCCGTCAAATACCTACTCATCATATCCCTTGAATCTGCCACCATAGCTGGAGCATACTCGAACAATTGAGTAAACTTTAGAGAACATTCTTGAAGACTCATACCACCTTGACGAAGGTTAATGAATTTTTCCACCTTAGCTTCCCTCATTTCTCGGGGAAAGAACCTATCAAGGAACACCGATTTGAACACTTCCCACTCTATTGGACCCGCTTCTACCAGCCTATTGTTCTTCTATTGAGTATACCATACTTGAGCCACACTCTTCAATTGGTAAGCAGCTAACTCCACTTTCTCTACTGAAGTCGCTGCCATGGCATCAATTATTTTATAAACCTCTTCCACAAATTCTTGAGGATTCTCTCCCACTTTGGAACAAAGAAACACGAGAGGGTTCATTCTTGCAAAATCCCTCAATCTAGAAGCCGCGAAATTCATATTAGGGTTCACATGAGTCTCAACATCTCTATTGTCTTGTGCCGTCATAGCTTGGGCTTGAGTTGTCACGGCTTGAGTTTGAGCCGTCATGGCTTGGGTCAACATTAGAAAAACTGACCTAACCTCCACACTGACATAAACGAAGGATTAATCAGAGCTTGGTTAACTTGAGGAGCTTGATTACCTTGAAGAGCTTCCTCATTCACATTGTCACCCTCTGTTCTTCTTGCGTTAGCCCTTGATGTATTCATTTCCTGAAGACACAAGAGAAGGATTAGGAGACGGACTTTTATAAAGTTAACAACTCAAGAATAGTGAAAGAAGTGAAATTTCCTAAACATCTTATTGTCTCTAATTCATAAATGTGGTGTGCTTCACACTCATGAACAAGACTCTACTAGATGTGGCTTATGAGACATCATTCTAGAATCATTCTAAACCTTGTGCTCTGATTACCAAGTTTTTCACGACCCAAGGGTACCCCCTAGACGTAACAAGGTACATAGAACCCTGAAAGGCCCCATGTAAGCCACTTAGCATATCTTAACATAAAGCACTAGAACAATATGAGTAAAACCGCATTTATATCCAAAAGTTTCATAAAAACAAAGTGGAAGTCTAGACTTGTCTCAATTAGCCATCTATTACAATACTTGAGTCAAATAGGGTCACTGATTAACGTTTGAAAGACACTTCATCCAATTCTAAGTGTCAACGATCGCTAGTCAGTATAATAACCCAACTAAATAAGTTGGGGTCGAATCCCATAGAGAGTAGCTTCCTTTGAATTCAAATACGAAAGTATGACAATGACCTTTGCAACTGAGCAACACAAAACTTAAGAGTTTAACAATCAAATTTCAAGATATTGTTACCAACCCACTTCAATTTAACAACAAGAAACAATCAGATAACTAGAAAACACTTAGGGTATTGACTAACCAACTGCTGAATTCAACTGAATGGGTAGAAACCCTCCTCAAATTTCTTGGAGTTCCAACCTTGATTCTCCCCGGCTTTGAATATCCTGAGGAAGAACCCTCATCAACACTAAACACTCCACATATCCCCTTGGGATTTCCCACATTTTCCATCATATGCTCTTGTAATAGCTCCATTTGGGTCAACATCTTCTTGATGTTTTCCTCCCTTTCTCTTTCATTATCAAGTTGTTCATGTGTCATTCTAAAACAAAAAGGAGAGACTTGATCCTCTTGAGTGTACCAAGCTTGACTTATTTTCGTCATGTCATCAAGAAGAAATGAAACCACCTCAAATGATTGCATCATTATTTCCCCTTGTACCAATTGATCAGCCACTCCTTTATTAACTAAATCAAGACTCCGGTAAAAATATTGGAGTAGCAAATCATTTGGTAGCCCGTGAGTTGGGCATTTAATTATGAGTTTCTTAAACCTCCCCCACGTTCCATGGATGGGTTCACCTTCCCATCACTTGAAACCTTGAATGTCATCTCTAAGTTTCATCATCCTTGATGGGGGAAATAATCTTGCATTGAATGCTATAATCAGCTCCTCCCATGATGTGATGGAATTGTTTGGTAAATCGGCCAACCACTTGCTAGCCTCCCCTGTCAAAGATAGTGGAAATAACCTAAGCCGGATTGACTCTTGTGACACATTCTTGAATGAAAACGAGCTGCACACCTCTATAAATTTTTTTACATGATCATGCGGGGCTTCATGCTCTATCCCTACATAGAGTCCCCTCATTTGGAGGAGATGAATAGTCGTGCTAGTGACCTCAAATATTTCATTCCCATCAGTTTGTGGTAGGCGAATTGCACCCATTTCACCTAGTAGAGATGGGTTGTAAATGCTATTGATATCATCGATACCGTCCCGATGACCTGCTTGGCTACCATTCACCTCTTCTTCACTCATTTTTACTACTATTTAGTCCAACCAACACTACAAAATGCAGTCCGAACCTAATTCAATTACAGCCAACAAATTCACAAGTCAAATCTTTGATACAAGAACTCTAAGTAACGCTACTCCCCGACAACGACGACATTTTGATTAATGTTTCAAAGACACTTCATCCAATTCTAAGTATCAACGATCACTAGTCAGTATAATAACCCAACTAAATTAGTTGGGGTCGAATCCCACACGAGTAACTTCCTTTGAATTCAAATACGAAAGTATGACAATGACCTTTGCAGCTGAGCAACACAACACTTAACAGTTCCACATTCAAATTTCAAGATATTGTTACCAACCCACTCCAATTTAACAACAAGAAACAATCAGATAACTAGAAAACACTTGGAGGATTGACTAACCAATTGCTAAATTCAACTGAATGGGTGTATATCATTACCGATAATGCTAATTCGTCGCGGGTAGAATGGACTATAAGTAAAGCAATTTTCTCTCGAACAATTGCCTTATTTCCGCTGAGTTCTCTCGAACCTCAACACTATCCATAAGCTAACTATCCCACGTTCTCATCAATTCCACTCTTTCAAGCAAGATACAAAGGTTGGGTCTTGGGTTTCACTTCCTCAAGCTAAAACCGTCGAGACCCACTACTAAGAATGCCAAAATACTACGTTGGTTCTATACTTCTCTCTCAAGCAAGCACAAAACTCCAAAATCTATCACACCAAAGATGCAATAATGAAGTTAAACCACCATAATAATTTAGGCCCGCTTCAGATTAACACCAACAATCACTAATCGATAACACCAATTTAGTAGAATATAACAATTGGTCACATTGTCAAACCCCCCAAGGTTAAGGTTTTAGCCAATCATGGAGAAAAGATGAAAATCAACACCTGCCACATTTTCCATAGCTGGGTAAATGAAATTCAAAATTTAAAATTTACTAAAATCTTTGCTATGACAAAATCTTCAAGTAAAACCTTGCAAAAATCACTTGAAATCCCTAATGGTAATGTTTTTGCTCTCAATCTTTTGTTACTCACGTTTTTGAATGCTTTTTTCTCCCTTGCAAAAATTAATTTATGCAAGTCTGATGTGTGGCTATTTGGGATCAATCGGTGAGGTAAGTCGGGCTTCGCTGACCTTTCGGCGACTCGCCAACTTTCCTTCGTCTCGCCTTCATTTTTTACCTCTTCTAAGTCCAACCATTGTAACTTTTGGTGAGCCAGATCGGGATCACTGAGTGGTTCCGCGATACGCCCTTTTTCACTTCATTTCGCCCATTAGCACTTATCTGGATCTCTATCAGCATTTTTGGCGACATTGTAATCCATCGCCGATGCGATCGGTGACGCGCCGAGTGGACTGCTGCTCGTCGAAGCTACCCCTCATCTAGCCTTAGCATTCTTTAAATTTAGGCAGTAGTGTGGCAACTTGGAGAATCACCGAGTTACATCGGCGATCATCAAGCTTGTTTTTCCTTCTCTTTTTTGCTTGTGTTATCTCTATTGCCCATTTCTATCCTAGCTTTGTTCCTCAATTCATATATCTACAGATTGAGATTTCTACATCAGTTGTTGGCACAAAATGAGTATTCAAGGACACTAAATCAGTATAAATAAAGCCCTAAATCAGTCACATCCCCAAAACAACATAATCCGAAAGGGAAAATACAAGAATGAAACTCAAATGAAAGATCCATCCTCGACTCATGAGGACTCACCACAGGCTAGGAGAATAGTCGAATACAAGCTTGAATCTAATGAAGATCACCTCAAACACTGGACCTTACACTTGTGGAAAATGTAGGAAGATATGGGTTAGTACAAATATGCACTAAGTATGATAGTCATGCATAAAAACATGAAAACATGCTTAAAAGGACATATTAGTGAAAAGTATGCACTTTACCAAGTTTAAGAGTCATCATGAAGATTAATATAAACGCATGAGTCATAAGCACATTCAACATATAGATCATCATAACATAATGGGAACATACCGTAAGTAACCTCAAAGTCTACTTGTGCAATGCATGAGTAAGATCCCATAATCCCACTCATACTAAGTAAAGCTTCTTGAGTAAACATAGTTCATAGTTCATGCTCTTGTCATAAGTGGGAAAAAGCCTTAACCGACATAGACCATGTTAGTTTAACATGGAATCTGATGTTAACCACATCGAAAAGGGTTGTCCTACTTGCCTAAGGTAAATGGTTTGTTAGCCTTTAGGTGTATCCACTAGCTAAAGACCTATGGGGGAACATAGTTTATGGAATAAGGAGATTGTTACTAGAAACTCTCCCTTTTGTGATGGAGGAGCTTACATCCCAAAAGATTCCTTCTAGAAACCCACCGTTTCTGACAAAAGAGCTTCCATCTCATAACAATATCCACTCGGTGCTAAGCATCTATCCCACAAAGTACTTATTAAGTCATAACTTATTTCATTTAGATGGCTCATTAGATTCAATTATGTGAGAATTGCCTTTCAACCTCAGAATCATCATGTTGTGAGAAAACCTTTCACATTATATTTATTGTGTGTTCATGAGAATAGCCTTTCAATCAACACAACATCATCATCATAATCATGGACACTTCACTCTTTAAGAGTTCTTAAAGCATATACATAAATCTCACAATCATGTAAAATTCTCATAATTTTCCTTTCAAGGACCATAGATCATATTCAATCAACACATCTAGAACACTACAGTAAACATGGAAAATAACAAGACTCAATTAACTAAATTGCCATAAGCATAATCTTATAATACTCTTCCTTCATCAATTCACCCACATCATAAGTCATATATTGGGAATATGGAGATTTCATGGAATCTTCAGATTTTTCATCAAAAACCATAAAAAAACAACAATATAATCATATTAGAAAGTAGTTAATACAATAGAAACGTTTTTGAAAAGGAATCCATAACTTAGAATAAAACCCTAGCTTTTGGGGGAATTACTAGTTTGAAATTGAGTTTGGAGGGACTCCATGGATGAAGAATATCCATGGATGAAGGAATACCATACCTTAGTTGTGATTCTCCAAAGAAATTGAGTGAAAAAGACTTCTTTTTCAAACCCTAGCTTGATTTTCTTCTTCTTCTTCTTCCTTGGAGTTCTAGAGAGAAGATTTTGGGGGAAATCGATTTTGATATGGGAATTTGGAAGTTATGAGAAAGAAGACATAATTTTTTGACTTAAAATATTTATATAGGTGTCCTAATTTAGTTTAAAAAGACGTCATTTAATGTTAATTAAAATGGAATACCCCAAAACACCCCTAGGTGTAACTACTAAAAGGCAGTTTCCAAGTCCCATCCATGCCCACCACTGACGGAACGTGGTAGGACCCATGTCCCATGCTAGTGAACCATGGTAAGGTTTCTGGGACTTATTTTTCAGGGCTTGATCCACGCCCCTCACCCACGAGGTGTGGGTGCCCTCCATAGGTCACTGGCAGAAAGCCTTTAGAAGGCTTTTTTCTCAAAGACCCATGGTTGGTCCTTGGGGTTTAAACTTTGAACTTCTAACATGAAAACCTAAATTTTAAGATACATGGAGGCACGTACAGGACTCTAAACCCTAACGTCAAGCTCTAGTTTAGCCTACTAGTTTTCGGGGTGTTACAGATTTATGGTGGAAGAAGCCCTAAACTGGGTAAGGGGATCAAGGGTTTGACCTAGTGTTAATACTATTGATTATAATCCGGGTAACTAGGTCTTGTTTATTGATCCTTGTGTTATATTGTCTGTTGTAGACCAAGAACAAGTGGAAAGAATCTGGGAAAGGAAGAATCAAGTTTCTTAGGGGATTCAAGCTTTGTTCGAGGTAGGTGATGATTGTGATTTCATGTTTGTGTGATATATATTTGTAATTGCATTATTGTATTGCATGTATGTATGCGAATGTTGCATTATTGATCACACTTAATGTAAATGAGTATGAACGAAAAACTATATGCCATGAATCACCTCTTGATTTTATGAATATGAGAATGTACATGGTGTTTGTGATTGTGACTTGTTGAATTGATCGGGTGTTACATTCAAACACACTAACTTGGATGGGGTACCACATTTCGGCGCATATATGGGATCGGGTGTCACATCCGGAATACTAACTTGGATCGAGTACCACATACCGGTACACTAACAATTTGGGTATGGGTTTCGTGAGAGAACCAATTGTAACACCCCAAAATACTAACAAAGAGTCGCATGTCGATTTACCGTTGCTTAATTACTACAATATGTTTTATTCTCATTTTGGGAACTTGAAATTTTGTCATATTTGCAAACTTGCTTAACATAAATTGAGACAGTCATTTAAGGGATTGTTTTTGGGTATTTACGTAACATTCTAGTTGGAATTATCTATAACTTGGAAGGGAGGTAAGGTATATACATATTGGTATATATGTATACTTTTGGGCAGCAAACCTTTTACTTTTGGGCAGCCAACCTTTGACTTTTGGCTATATCTAGTAAGTGATAAATATCACTTTTATAAGATATATTTTCACACCTCCTCTATAAGAATTCGTGTCCTTTAACTCTAAGAAACCTGTAGACTTCCTCTAACCATATTACTCTCAAAATTTCAAGAAAACCTTGGTCCTATTGGCTGGAATTCGAGACACACCTTTCTCTTTGGTGAGTAGTCGAAATCTATTTTTTTGAGCTAAGTAGTGTTTAGTACTTTTTGTATATCTCATTCTGTAGAACTCATTTTTCAGTGAATAAATATAATTTGGAAATCTAATTCGTATACCTACAACTCTTATGTTTATGTACAACACTAATTTAGTTGTTAACGATTCAAAATATGGGATGCAACATAGGACAAGTTCTGTCCAGATTTCGGAATTTTAAATCCTGTATGAACAACTGTTAGTGTTTTGAATATAT
>JAJONS010073061.1:0-13868 GCA_029582315.1 Solanum tarnii x Solanum tuberosum
CAAATATAAAAATTGCCTATTTGGGACGGGATTCACGGTCTCTAAAAGTACATTAGCGACTATATTAGTTGCCATCTCTAATAACATTTAACGACCAGATATAGACACCCGTCACAACTAACCTTTAGCGAAGAAGCTTGTTAGGACGAGTGGCGACCAACATTTTGCCGTCGTAATAGGCCATTTGCGACCAGATTTGGACATTTAAGGACGAGATTTCCCTTCCTTATAGGCAGTTTTTCTTGTAGTGTCATACGAACAAAGTCTCGAATCCTGGATGTAATTGATCCACTAGTGGGGTTTGGAGGAACCAGGACCTGTTGATTGATCTGATTGGCTGTGGTCTGATTTAATAGCTGGATTGCATTTCAAAACTCTGCATTCACAACCTCATGGTTCGAGACAGGAGGAACTGCGTTAGCATTGCGTGCACTAGCTTTGCAAGCAGTCATGATCTGACATGCATAACGATGAATTAGAAATGAGGAGTTGAATCGCACTTCACGCATGATAGGAATTACAAAAGAAGTTAAGTTTTTCTTAGAACACCTAGTAGCCTCCCTCACATAGGTGTTGCGTGATTCACACTCTTGAAAGAGACTCTACTTAGTGCGGCTTCCAGACACCCTAGGACTCTAAATTCTGATGACCTGATATTGTCACGCCTCGAGGCTACCTCCTAGAAGCAACATCGGACGTAGGATCAGAAGTGACCCCAAGCTAACCCCGAATATGGCATATCACAACCATACTGAAATACAACTAACTAAGCGGAAACATAACTGTAAAGTGAATCAAAACTAAAAGAACTTCAAGTGAAAATATAACTAAATATCAATGAGGAACAACCCAAAACAATTGAATACTGACTCTATGTTAGAAAGCCTTGAATACTGATGAGCTGCTTGATAAGTCCCCAGCTAACTCTAAAAATACAAAAAACTGATAATTAGCAAACTAAACCATAAGCATAAAGAAACGTCCTCAAACTATGAGGACTCACTGTCACACCCCAAAACTACCACCAAGAAGCGGACACGGGACCTAGGATCATGAGTGACCCTAAGCTAACCCTGATGGCATATCATAAGCATACTAAATAAACTGAAGTAAGAAAATATTGTGCGGATGCTAAATCACAAGATAAACTGCGATGACGGGGAATATCCATAAACTATCTAAATATAAATAAAACTAAGAGTTTAACAACAACTGAAAATTCAAACTCAAATGCTAAAGTTGAATCTAACTATGTCTGAAAATAGCCTCAAACTGATTAGAAGTGTTGGGACATGCCTAGCTAAATCTAGCAAAAACTTAAATTAAGACTAAAAGCAAAGGAAACTTGTCAGTCGTCCTCGGAAAATCAGTACTCACCACTGATGATGTTGAGCTGAAGATCGAGAACCGATCTATACGTGATCTGGAAGCTAAGAACCAGAACCTACATCACGAGAAGATATAGTTCAGAGTATGCATCAGTACTTGAAAGGTATTGAGCATGCATGATAGAATAAAGATAATCAATAAACATAACTGAACCAAAGCATATATATGAGCATGATAAGAGATAAGCATGATACTTTAATGAGAATACTGAACATGAACTAACTAGATGAAATGACCAAGTTTATAACATAATGAGACTGAAATCTCACTGTAACTGATAACATGGTCAATGCAATAGAATCTGACTGTAAGGGAGCTACTAATAACCGACATAAACCACATGAGCTAAATATGGAGTCCGATGTATACTCCCCATCGAGAAGACCCAATATACCCTGCCAGAGGCATAGAGGCATGACTGGCATGATCAATAAATGATTCCCACAAAGGGGACTTACAACCTACGAGGAACGTAGTTCTGGGACTTGAGGGTTACTAACCCTAGTCCACTCGGTATTAAGCTTCTCCTAATTGATTATGTAAATAACATTTTATGAATGAATTTATGTAATACTGGATAGCTTGAAATACTGACATGCTAACTGAAAATGCATCATTAATGTACTGATAATGAAACATTCAAATCTCAGGCATATATATATGAAATATCTGACCTAGCATGTGTAATTCTTGAACTAAAAGAACTACATATCTACGGTTCTGAATTTATGAAAGAATTTACGCAAAACCATACTAAAATCATGATAATCTGAATAGGAACATTAAAGTAACTAATTCGTAATGATCTGCTGAAATTCTAAATACCCTAGGTCTAGATAATATTAAGGGAATCAAGATTCTGACTGAATTCTAGGGACCTAATGGGTGAAAGGAACCCACCAGTGAAATCCCACATACCTGGTGATGAAATTCACGAAGAAATCTTTCAAATTTGAGGCTGGAACAGATAAAAACTCACTGCGTTCTTGAACTAGGGCTGCTCGAATTCTTCTCTTGTTTTTGCTCTAAGATTGGTGATTTTTTGGTGAATAATTGATTAGGTTAGGTTCAAATTAGTTTACTAGGCTAAAACTGACAAAAAATACGTAGTTTAGGGGTTAAACGATGTAGTTTCCAACGCATGAGGAAAAGACCAAATGACCCCTGACTTAAAATCTACTGAAGCCACTAACGGGACTGATCGATAGTCCGTGGACGGATCCCCGATCCATCCTGTCAGTTCGTCGACCAACTTCAGAGATAAGTTCTGGGGGTCCTAAGTGTCTGACATTCAGACTGATCGACAGTTCGTGGACTGATCCACGATCCATCCTGTCAGTCCGTCGATCAACTTCAGAGAATGGGTTCTAGGGGGTCCTGAGGGTCTCGACCTTAGGACTGATCCACGATCCGCCTTGTTAATCCGTCGATCAACTTTAGAAGATGGGTTCTGGGGTCTTGAGAGTCTCGACTTACAGATTGATCAACGGTCCATGGACTGATTTACGATCCATCATGTCAGTCCGTCGATCAACTTCAGATGATGGGTTCTGGGGGTCTGACAGTCTTGACCTACGGACTGATCGACAATCCGTGGACTGATCCACGATCCTTCTTGTCAGTTTGTTGATCGACAATAGAAGATATGTTCTGGGGGAGGGGTTGGAGCTGGTGAACCACGGACCGTGTCCGCGGGTTGCATCTGCAATTTCTAGAAAAAAAATCTGCATTTTGGTAGTTTTAGCATACGGGGTATTGCATTATCTCGCCCTTGGGAACATTCGTCCTCGACTAAAGTGTAAACTAGCTGGAGATGGAGGGAAAGAGCTGCAAACCCTACCACTAAACACTGGAAACTGATTTATGACTGAACTATGTTCCAAGAACATGCAAATACGCTGAAAATGCAAGTATAAACTGAATGAACATAATACTAAGATCGAATTTGCGCATGAATGAGTGAAAAACTGAAGAGGAACTATTACCTCAAGCTGGAATGGAATCAGAAGGAAAGAGATGAGGATACTTGGCCTTCATGGTTGCTTGTGCTTCCCAAGTAGCTCCCTCTATGGACTGACTCCTCCACCAAACCTTCACTGAAGCGACTTATTTGTTTCTCAACCTTCGAACCTGACGATCAAGGATTTCAACTGGTACCTCTTCATAAGTGAGACTATTCTTCACAACCACACTTTCTAAAGGTACAATAGATGCTGGATCACCCAAACACTTCTTCAACAACGAAATGTGACAAACCGGATGCACTGTTGCTAGTTCTGTTGGCAACTCTAACTCATAAGACATTTTACCAACTCTTTTTAAGATCTTGTAAGGGTCTACATATCTAGGACTGAGCTTCCCTTTCTTGCCAAATCTCATCACCCCCTTCATAGCTGACACTCTTAGGAAAACCCAATGATCAACTTGGAACTCTAATTCCCTTCTCCTTACATCTACATAGGACTTCTGGCGACTCATGAATTGAATCTGGACCTATCAAGCCTGCTTCACTTACTTCGAACCAACTGATTGGAGATCTACATCTACGCCCATACAATGCCTCATAAAGGGCCGTTTGAATGTTGGATTGGTAGCTATTATTGTACATGAAATCTATAAGAGGAAGGTGATTATCCCAACCACCCTTGAAATCGATCACGCAAGCTCTCAACATGTCCTCTAAGGTCTGAATGATACGCTCTGCCTGGCCATCCGTCTATGTATGAAATGATGTGCTAAGGTTAACCTGAGTACCAAGACCTTTCTAAAATGACTTCCAGAAATGAGAGGTAAACTGAGGACCTCTATCTAAAATGACAGACAAAGGAACCCCATGCAACCTGACTATCTCATTAATGTAAAGCTTGGTGTAGTCCTCCACCGAATTTCTAGTCTTAGCAGCCAAAAAGCGCTCAGACCTAGTGACTCTATCAACTATCCCCAAATGGAGTCATGTTATCTGCGAGTAAGAGGTACACCTGTAATGAAGTCCATGTTGATCACTTCCCACTTCCAAGTAGGAATGTTAATCTCTTGAGTCATACCTCCTGGTTTATGATGTTCTACCTTCACTTGCTGGCAATTAGAGAACTTAGCCACAAAATCGTCTATATCTCTTTTCATACCATTCCACCAAAAGACTTTCCGCAGATCACAGTACATCTTAGTGGCGCCTGGATGAATAAAATATCTAGAATTATGGGCTTCTGCAAGAATCTGCTGTCTCAACTCACCTACCTTAGGAACACATAATCGACCTTGATAGCGAAGCACACCATCTCCCCTTTGGGAGAAAACTTTAACTCTCTACTGATGAACTGCACCATTTAGTTGAAGCAATATCAGATCACTGTCTTGTTTTTCCTTGACCTCCGCTACTAATGAAGATTATGACCCATTTTGAACTGTTACACCACCATCTGATATGCTCATAAGACGAACTCCTAAGCGAGCAAGTCTGTGAACATCCTTTGGTAGTTCCTTTCTTTCTTCCTCAACATGTGCTACACTGCCCATAGATAGTCTTGTAAGAGCATCTTCTACTACATTGGCCTTACTGGGATGGTAATGCACACTCATATCATAATCTTTGAAGAACTAAAGTCATATCCTCTGGCAAAGATTCAACTCTTTCTGGGTGAACACATACTGAAGGCTCTTATGGTCTGTGAACACATCTACGTAAACACCAGATAAGTAATGTCTCCAAATCTTAAGTGCAAACATTACTGTTGTAAGCTCCAGGTCATGAGTCGGATAATTCTTCTTATGCACCTTAAGTTGTCTAGATGCATAAGCTATAACCTTAGCTCGCTGCGTCAATACACAACCTAGGCTAACTCTGGATGCATCACAATAGATCACATAACCATATGAACCCTTTGGTAGAGCCAAAACAGGAAGTGTAGTAAACCTAGTTTTCAGTTCTACGAAGATTTTCTCACAATCATCTTACAACCAAAACATAACCTTTTTCTGAGTTAACTTAGTCAATAGAGAAGCTATGGATGAAAATCCTTCCACAAACCTTTTGTACTAGCTAGCCAAACCCAATAAGATTATAATATCTATAGGAGAGGTAGGTCTGGGCCATTGTTTCACTGCTTCTATTTTTTGAGAATCCACTTGGATCCCTTCACTAGACATAATATGCCCCAGGAAAGCAAAAAATTGCAACCAAAACTCACATTTGCTAAACTTAGCGAATAACTGGCGATCTTTGAGAGTTAGCAGGACAATCCTCAAATGATTCGCATGTTCTTCCTCATTCCTAGAGTAAATGAGGATATCATCAATAAAGACGATAATGAACAAGTCCAAATACTGCTTGAACACTCTGTTCATCAAGTCCATGAAAGCTGCAGGAGCATTGGTTAGTCCAAATGACATAACTACAAATTCATAATGACCATACCGAGTTCTGAAGGTTGTTTCGGGATGTAACTATCTATGACTCTAAGCTGATGATAACCGGATCTGAGGTCTATCTTCAAGAAATGACTAACACTTTGAAGTTGGTCAAACAAGTCATCAATACTGGGGTTAGGATACTTATTCTTGATTATGATCTTGTTTAACTGCCTATAGCCAAAGCACATTCTGATCAAGCCCTTATCTAGAAGGTCTTTCAACTGCTCTTTCAATTTCTTAAGCTCAGCTGGAGCCATTCTCTAAGGAAGAATAGAAATAGGCTAGGTATCTGGAAGGAGATCAATTTCAAAGTCAATTTCCCTTTTGGGAGGAACTCTGGGAAGATCTTTCGGAAATACTTCTAGAACTCATTAACTACTAGGACTGACTCACGGGTTGGAGTTTCAGAGCTTGAATCCTTCACCCAAACTAGATGATAGAGATAGCCCTTAGAGATCATCTTTCTGGCCTTAAGGTAAGAAATGAATCGGCCTATAGGCGCTAAGCTACTACCCTTCCATTCTAATATTGGTTCGTCTGGAAACTGAAAACGAACAATCCTAGTTCTACAATCGACTGAGGCATAAAAGGAATGTAACCAATCCATGCATAGAATGATATCGAAATCTACCATTTCTAACTCTACAAGATCTGTTGAGGTGACTTTCTGGGAGACTGTGATAGGGAAATTTTTGTATACCCGTCTAACTATAACTGGGTCACCAACTGGAGTAGAGATTGAGAAGGGTTCTGAGAGAATTTATGGACTAACACCGAAGTTTACTGCTACATGGAGTTACAAAAGACAAAATAGCCCCTGTTGTCTTTCTACTGAGTGAACTATATGTGAACCACATCCTTAAGTTGGTAGGATACCAACTCAACCCTACTATTACCAGTCACTTGCATCACTCCATAGATTTTCTTAACCTTATTAATGAAGTTCTTTGGGTCCTCACCACCCTGTGACCCTAAAAACTTAGGGGGATCCATCCTTACAAAATCTCGAACCCTAGATGCCATTGTTCCACCATTTTTATTAGTAGGAACTGAACCTGCTGACTATTCTAACTGTTTACACTCTGAGCCAAAAGTTGGATCGCATTTCAAAACTCTACATTCTTAACCTCATGGTATGGGACAAGAGGAACCGCGTTAGTGTTTCGGGCATTAACATTCCTTGCGTAAGCTCTACGAGGAGGCATGATCTTAAGCGCATAATGATGGGCTAGAATGGAGATCATACCCACGCACGATAAGAATATCAAGAAAGTGAAGTTTTTCCTAAAACACTTCGTAGCCTCCCTCTCATAAGATGTGGTGCACTTCAGACCCATGAAAATGACTCTACTTAGTGCGGATTTTCAGACATCCTAGGACACTTAAACTTAATGCTCTGATACCAAGTTTGTCAGGCCCCGAAGCTACCCCAAGGACACGGACACGGGACCTAGGATCATGAGTGACCCCAAGCTAACACTGCTGGCATATCATAAGCATACTAAATAAACTGAAGTAAGGAAATATTGTGCGGAAGCTAAATCATAAGATAAACTGCGATGATGGGGAATACCCATAAACTATCTGAATAAATATAAAAGTAAAAGTTTAACAACAACTGAAAATTCAAACTAAAATGCTAAAGCTGAATCTAACTATGTCTGAAAATAGCCTTTAACTGACTAGAAGTGCTGGGACATGCCCCAGCTAAATCTGGCAAAAATTGAAACTAAGGTTAAAAGCAAAGGAAACATGTATGTCATCCTCGGAGAATGAGGACTCACCACTGATGCTGCTGAGCTGAAGATTGGGAACCGATCTGTGTGTGATCTGGAAGCTGAGAACCTGAACCTACAGCACGAGAAGATGTAGCACAGAGTATACGTTAGTACTTGAAAGGTACTGAGCATGTAGGATAGAATAAAGCAAAACAATAAACATATCTGAACCAAAGCATATATCTGAGCAAAGATAAGAGATATGTATGATACTTTAATGAGAATACTGAACATGAACTAACTGGATGCAATGACCAAGTTTATAACATACTGAGACTGAAATATAACTGTAACAAATAAGATGGTCAATGCAATAGAATCTTACTGTAAGGGAGCTACTAATAACCGACATAAAACCACATGAGCTTTGTGGAGTCTGATGTATACTCCTCATCGAGAGGACCTAATATACCCTGCCAGAGGTATAGAGACATGACTGGCGTGATCACTAAAATGATGCCCACATAGGGGACTTACAAACTACGGGGCACGTAGTTTTGGGACTTGAGGGTGATCGACCCTAGTCCACTTGGTATTAAGCTTCTCCCAATTGATTATGTAATTAACAATTTATGACTGAATTTCTGTAATATTGGATAACTTGAAATACTAACATGCTAACTGAAAATGTAATATTAATGTACTGACAATGAAACATTCAAATCTGAGGCATGTATATCTGAAATATCTAACCTAGCATGTGTAATTCTTGAACGAAAAGAACTACATAGCTAGTGTACTGAATTTATGAAAGAATCTACGCAAAACCATACTAAAATCATGATAATCAAACTAGGAACATTAAAGTAACTAATTCGTAATGATCTGCTGAAATTCTAGAAACCCAGGTCAAAATAATATTAAGGGAATCAAGAATATGACTGAATTCTACGGACCTAATGGTTTAAAGGGGCCCACTAGTTAAATCCCACATACCTGGTGATGAAATTCACGGAGAAATCTTTTGATGTTGGGGCTGGAACTGATGAAAAATTGTTGCGTTCTTGAACTAGGGCTGCTTGACTTCTTCTCTTGTTTTTGCTCTAAGATTGATGATTTTTTGGTGAATAATTTATTAGGTTAGGTTCTAAGTCGTTAACTAGGCTAAAATTGACCAAAACTATGTAGTTTAGTGGTTAAAAAATGTAGTTTACGGGTCCAACGTATGAGGAAAAAACCAAACGACCCTTGACTTAAAATCTGTTGAAGCCACCGACGGGACTCATCGACGGTCCATGGATGGATTCACAATCCGTCGATCGAATTTAGAGGATGAGTTCTGGGGGTCCTGAGGGTCTCAACCTATGTACTGATCGATGGTCCATGGACTGATCCATGATCTATCTTGTCAGTCCATCGATCGAATTCAGATGATGGGTTCTGGGGGTCCTGAGGGTCTCGACCTACGGACTGATTGACTATCCATGGACTGATCCACGATCCGTCCTGTAATTCTATCGATCGACTTCAGAGGATGGGTTTTTGGGGGGGGTTGCAGGTGGTGAACCACAGACCACCAGAACAGACTGTGGGTCGCTCTATGGTCCGTGGGTTGCACCTGCAACTTTTGGACTTTATTGGGTTTTTGCATTTTGGTAGTTTTAGCATATGGGGTGTTACACTCACCACTGAAATTGTTGAGTATGGACTGGAAGTCGAACTAAGCGTGATCTGGATGCTGAGCGCATGAACCTACATCATAGAATGATGTAGCACAAAAGTATGGGTTCGTACTTTGAATGTACTGAGCATGCAAGATATACATACTAAGCTAAACAATATAAATTGAACATGCAAATTGATATACTAAGACATAAGTGAAAGCTGAGTTGGATGCAATGACCAAGTAATAATCATGAAAATAACATGTTGAGCTGAATACTGAAGTAAATGTTGATAACATGGTCAATGCAATAAGAGTTTGAATGTGGGAGGTATTATTAACCTACATAAACCAGGTGAGCTAAACGTGGAGTCCGATGTATATACATATCGAGATGACCCAATATACCTTGCCAGGGGTATCAAGGCATGACCGTGGCGTGATCACTATAACTGATGCCCAACAGAGGGGACTTCTGCACATATGTTGACACGTAGTTCTCGGACTGTGAGGGTACACTGAACCCTAGTGAAACTCGGTGCTAAGTCCAACTGAATATGTACATCTAAAATGCAATAGAAATATCAAGTAGCTAAAAATACATATATGTTATCTTAGAATGCAACATATTTATAGTTAAAGATATGACATTCAAATTTTGAAGCATGATTTTCTGACTGATCTACCTAGCAAGTATAATTCATGAAATACTGATAATTAATACCAAGATAGGGTTCTAAGTTCTATAAATGGGACTACATTAATTCTCCAAGAGAACATGTAATCAATACAATGGAAACTATAGCAGCTAAATTTCAATAGATACCCAAGATTTTGAAACCTAGGTTTGAGCAATTTATGGAGAAACTAACTAACTGACTGTATTCTAAGGACCTAATGGGTGAAAGGGACATACTAGTAAAATCCCACATACCTGGTGATGAAAACCATGAAGAAATCCTTTGGATTTTGGGGCTGAACTTGAAGAAGACCTCTGCTTGTTCTTGAGAGAAACTATCACCTCTTTGTCTTCTTTTATTTCTAAGTTGGATAATTTTTGGCAGGTTATGGACCACCTAATACATTTTGTGATGAAAGATATGATCATTTGAAGTTGACCCTAAACTCTAAGTCTAACAAGTCTTCTTCACGGGTCTGTGTGGAGCTTTACGGACCGTATAAACGTCCGTGGTCCTTAACCATTGACTTTGGGGGTGCAACCTCACTTATGAGGTGACCTTCAAGAAGGCTTCACGGGCCGTCTAGATCATCACAGCCGTCTAGTGGGTCGTGATTCTTCCGTGCTCGACAGGACTTCACTAAAACAAGCATAAATTTTTACCCTGAGCTCGAAATTAGGCAAACTTGGTGGCGTTGGAAAGAGGAATCAAATTTCTTTAAATTCATAGGTCATGGGCCATTAAATTCATTTTTTTCCAAAAGATATCTTCATTTGAAGTTGCCCCATCTTTCTCTGAAAAAATGGAGGAGTATGGATTTCGTTTATTGTATAAAGATTAACCTAAGCTCGAGGCCATGTTTAAAATGAGGAAAAATAATGATGAATTAAATAGAGCAATGCATTGTTGATAAGGAAGCCGAGTAGATGGAATAAATATCATCACATTAAAGGACAACGAGTGGCAATACACGTGGCAATTATGTTTTTTTTATTAAAAAAAGATATTGTAATACACACTGTCACATATTACTTGACGTGTATTTTTAAAATTTATGAATGATAGTTTAGCCGTGTTTTTCACACTCTCAGTAGTTTAGGTATTAAACTAAAAAAAGGGAAATGATAAGTGGTATGTTGTTTATACTTAACTCAATAACAAAGGAACTAATAAGGTTATAATTATAACTTGAATTATTTAAGAAAACAAATGTAGAAAACTTTCCTTTTTCAGACATTTATTATTTTTCAATATGACAGTGCTTGGTGATTTAAATAGAAAGATTTTATTCTCCTCCCCAAGGTACCCTAATTTCTTATTCCTCCTCTATTATTGATTCTTCTTTTCCAAACAAAGTAGGACCATAGTGTTGTCTTCTTTAAAGAGAGGACCATGTGACTTTCTCGCAAACTTTTCTAGAATTCTTTTTATTAAATATAGCAGAAAAATTCAAAACTTTCATTCAATTATCACAAATGTCCTACTTATTCATGTCATTCGTTAATAGTCAGGAATAAAAATGACCCAACGGTCACATATTTGGCCCTTTTATACCATTAACCATTCCCTAACGGTGTACATATTGCGTTTAATAAGCTAATTTCTTGATTTTAATATACCAAATATATCAAATGTCATCAATTTAAACCACCCACGTCCTCTAATTCATTCCATCTATTTTAACTCATTCCTTTTATATTTTAACTCGCCCCATGTTATAACTTGACCAAAATTCTTTTTTATCAATTTAGTATTTTACTTAGTTGTACAAAGTATAAAATTGGTTGTTACGGTGATATCAATTGCTTCTCTAGGCTCGTGATGTTTCTTTATTCAAAAGAGTTTCCACATAAAATTCTTAATATCATTATCATTATTACTTGTTGGTTCTCTTTTTTCAAGATATCTCTAGAATTCTATAATTCTTCATCTTTTTAGAAAAGTGTACCTAATGAATAATGATGTTTTAGATTCAAATTATATTGGAGGTAAAAATTATTAGGTAATTAATTTCCTTCTGCCTAAGTCTGATGGAAAACAATATCCATTAACTAAGATACAACCATCATGTAAAAAAGAAAACACTGAGAAATAATTTTCTGGACAAAGACTTATTAAATCTCCTTGGAAAACTAATATAGCAAAATTAGGAGTCTTTTTCCTTTGGCAGAAAAGACAGTGAATTTCAAAAATGATAATTACTCTTTTATTCTTAATTAAATATATTATGTTCGAGCCTGGATATAGTATGTCTTTGTTAGGGAGCATTTTACCACTCAATATGAGACTTTCTGATATGAATCTGAACTAAGTCACACCCCAATATGAGCATAGGATACCGAGTGGAGTTAACTTGTATTTTGAGATATTTTCCAAGGTATAGTCCTTTTTTGCAGCTTCATCCACTTGTATTTTGAACTGTCCATATAGTTCATATTCATGTGGACCCCATAGAAATAATTGAATTTAATTGGATTACACGCCATCTTCATGAAATTTTTTCATATTTCAAGTCCTGTTTATAACTTTGTGCAAAATATAATAAATTTTCTCAATACACACAATTCATATATTTCTTCTCAAATTTCAACAAATTAACCGAATCAATGGCATCATCTTCTTCTTTTGTGAGCAGTTCAGAGTATTGTCCTTGATGAAAGTATGATGTCTTTCTCAGTTATACTCGTAAAACATTTACAGGTCATTTGTACATAAAGATTCAAGATGAAAAAGATGAAATCTATTATAATTTAACAATGTGTAGAGAAACTTTTTTTAAATACAAGTGAAGACCAACCACAACTCCTATACTATAGGAGGTGTATTCCTAGTGGACTCTTAATAATGAACGTGGGGTACTAAACCTAAAAGCAGTAAATAACTAACTAACAACTACAACTGACTAAGCACTATTACAGGGAAGATGCGCCAATATGCCCCCGCAAGTTGAAGGTGAAATCAACAACTTAAACTTGGGTAGATGTTTGTGAAAGAGCAGACGAGACAAAGGATTTGTAAGTGTGTCGGCAAGCTGATCCGCAACATGTAGATGTTGAACGCGCACCTGGTTCCTCTGTACTTGATCTCTAACAAAGCGAAAATCAACTTCGATGTGCTTCATCCTGCTATGCAAGACAAGATTTTGACAGAGATAAGTGGCACAAACATTGTCACAATAGATTAGTGGTGGTTCAGGCTGCTGGACATGTAGTTTTGCAAGAGAGTTTTGAACCCAATTGACTTTAGTAAGAGCAGAAGCGACAGCACGGTACTCTACCTCAGTAGAAGAATGAGCTATAGTACGTTGCTTCTTAGAGGACCAACTAATGGGATTTTGACCAAATTAAAAAATATATCCAGAAGTAGAAGTCCTATCATTAATGTCACCTGCCCAATCCGCATCAGAATACATAAATAGCCAAGGTGATGTGTTGCTCGTTATCTATAACCTGTAATTCTTGGTATGTAGGAGATAGCGCAGAAGCTGTTTAACAGAAGACCAATGTGTTTGTGTAGGAGCATGCATAAATTGAGACAACTTATTGATGACAAAGCTTATGTCTGGTCTGGTAAATGACAAATACTGAAGCTTACCAATAACTTGATGATACAAGGTGGCATCCACAAAAGGTGTACCATATTAAGGGATAGAAAAGTAGAGGAACTCATGGGTGTGTGAACAGGTTTACATTGAGACATATTATGGGCAGCGACAAGATCAGAAACATACTTGGCTTGAGAAAGAATGATTCAAACTTGCGTGCGAAGGACCTCAACACCTAAGAAGTAGTGTAGTTGTCCCAGATCTTTGAGAGAGAATCAGTATGAAAGAACCCGAATAGCTTACTGAATAACATCAGAATTGGAACCAGTAATAATAATCTCATCAACGTATATAAGAATGTAAACTAGTGTTCTACTGTGATGATGAATAAAAGGGAAGGAATCGGAGTTGGATTTTTGAAATCCCATTTGGATGAGGAACTGCTTTAACTCAGAATACCAAGC